>WITN01000398.1:0-78421 GCA_015025155.1 Lactarius quietus | reverse complement strand
ATTGACCCCTGCGTAGACCTCCCATTGGAGGATGAAGGCTTCGGCTTGTGACCTTTGTCCTGTGAATGTGGGTGGTGGGTTACCGATGAATTTGTCATTTCCTCCTTGCATGGCTACTGCAGGTCCTGCGAGGGGTGGTCCTCCTCCTGGTGGTCCTCCTCTCGGTGGTCCTCCTCCCGGTGGTCCTCCTCCCGGTGATCCTCCTCCTGGTGGTCCTCCTCCCGATGGTCCTCCTCCCGGGGGTCCTCTTAATGGTGGGAAGGGCCTATTGTCTGGTGACGGTACTCTGTTGCGGTTGAGCCTGAATTCGTAGAACATGTTTGTTTTTTCAGGTTCGCTTGGCGCATCAGGGACATCTGGTCCCATAGCTCGATTGACGGCTTCCATATCTTCTGGCTGTAGTTGTTGGACATGACCCGTTTGCTCGTTAATAACGAGTCGGGGTGGTGAAACTTCTGTTTGAGTAGTCATGTAACTGTATGGCATTCCCCTGATAGGTTCGGGAATATGCAACTCAGCTGTTTGCACGGCTAGTGCGTCTACTTCTGGTGATTGTGCTATGGCTTCCGTAGGTTCGCCCTCGCTTTGCGGAGTTGGCGATCTTTCGCTAGTGTGGCTTGACGGGGTTGGGGTGATTGTTCGTAGTTGGAACTCTGCTCTTGGTGGCTCCGTCTCGAGGTTTGGTTGTTCTCTTTCTTCCTCTTGGCCGTCTATGGGCCCTTGTTGACTGATTGGTCGTGCGTCGACCAATGGTATGTTGATGTTTAGGTCGTCTGCAGCTGGTCGTGTTGCTTCAAAATAACTATTAGTGTTGCTCCACCTAAGCTCGACCCAGCAACAGCGCTCTTTGTTGAATACTACTGGGTGGAAGCGTTGCGATGTGGCTGCTTCCGCGTAATATCCTGTGTTGTTCTCGTCGGACCTTCTGGTGTCTGGTACGTGTCGCCACCTTACTCGTCCTACAATGTATCGAGTGGGTGCGTCTCTTTGTCTTGAGTTGATGCGATAGGGCGCAAAGTCCCAGCCGTCTTTAGTATTGAGAGTTGCCACGGCGTTCGTATTTGAGAAGAGCTTGGATTTAATGTTACGTGCGATCCGCACGTGAGCCTGACTTAGGCAACGTAAAGTGAACGCGGTGACTTAGCAGCGGTTATACTCAAGCACTAAGACTGAGTAACGTCTCAACGCGCGAAGGCGGAGGTAGGACTTTGAACTTGTTTCTGAATACGCGGCCCCGAAGGACGAGAGATAGAGAAATCGGCTTTAGATAACAAGACGAGAGTTGTACAAGAAATCCAAGCTATCGACCACAACAGTCGATAGCTTCCTTATAACCTATCTGCGCGACCCGCCTTCGTCAGCGAGATCGCCACTACTACTAAGCTGTTGGTAATCGTCCACTACTACTAAGCTGCTGATAATCGTCCACTAAGCCAAACGCCACAACTACTACGACTCTTGGTAATCGTACAAGAAACCTCAGTCATCGTACCGTACTAGTATCAGTAATCAACATATATGAACTTGTCAGCAGAACCACGACGTCACGCAACCACGAGCCTGTACGTCCCATGACTTATGGGTTAGGTCAGATACATACCATGACCTGGGACGTAACAATAGCTCTATCAAAGGAGCTGCCACTGATCTCGCCATAGCGGCAGGACCCAAAGAAGAAACCCAAATACCGGAAGAATACAGCGACTTCAAAAAGGTTTTCAGCGAAGAAGAATCCCACCGATTTCCCCCTGCGCGGGAATGGGATCATGCCATTGAATTCAAAACCAATACTCCGGATCACATCAATTGTTCCATATACGAACTCTCACAATCGGAAGACAAACCGTTACGAGATTTTATTACGGAGCAACTCAATAAAGGGTACATCCGACCCTCTAAATCGCAGTACGCTTCTCCGTTCTTTTTCGTCAAAAAGAAGGACGGAAAACTACGCCCAGTACAGGATTATCGGCGTATCAACGAATTCACCATCCGCAACAACTATCCATTACCATCGATTCAAACCCTTATCAAAGACCTTAGTGGCGCACACATATACACGAAGCTCGACGTACGGTGGGGTTATAACAATATCCGCATCAAAGCGGGCGACGAACACAAAGCGGCGTTTAAGACGCCATATGGGCTTTTCGAACCCACGGTAATGTTCTTTGGATTAACGAATTCTCCCGCCACATTCCAAACCATGATGAATCACATATATCGGGACACGATCACAAAACACGACGCAAAAGGGACTACTATCCGCGTTTATATGGACGACATCGGTATTGCTACCCGAACAAACATCGCTGACCATGTCAACGCAGTTCGGGATGTGCTAACAGTAGCTGCGAAGTACGACCTGTTTTTCAAACCGGAAAAATGCACTTTCCACTCGACGTCTCTGATTACCTGGGGGTAATCCTTGAAAAAGGGGTAACACGCATGGACCCTGTAAAAATCGCAGGAATTAAAAATTGGCCAACGCCAACCAAGGTGAAGGACGTACGATCTTTCCTGGGTTTTTGCAATTTTTACCGTCTATTCATACGAGGATTTGCGTCAATCGCCAAACCATTAAACAACCTTACAAAGAAGACAACAGAATGGCAATGGAACTCAGCAGAACAACACGCATTTGAAGTATTGAAAGAACGGGTTACAAGCGAACCTGTATTGGCACACCCAGTATTAACGGACCAATTCGAGTTGGAAGTGGATGCTTCAGGTTTCGCGGTGGGAGCGGTACTACTCCAAAAGAAAACTGATGGCAAAAGACATCCAATAGGCTATTACTCCGCAACCCTCAATACAGCAGAACGAAATTACGACATCTACGACCTTGAACTACTAGCAATAGTCAAAGCGTTACGGCACTGGAGGCCTCTACTAGCGGGATCACCCCATAAAATCAAAGTATTCTCGGATCACATGAACTTACGGTACTGGAGAGAACCACAAAAGATCAGTCGACGGGTTGCGAGGGAAGTACTCGAATTGTCGGAATATGATCTCGAAATTCACCACATAAAGGGGACCGCAAACGGACGAGCAGATGCATTGTCAAGACGACCCGACTATGATCACGGGGAACAAGACAATGAAAATGTTACGGTGCTACCTGACAACATATTCATACGAACCAACAACGCACACCGTACAGGAATGCCGAATCAGTCTATTGCAACGATCACGGTAGAAGAAATGAGGTCGACCAAAGACGAACAAAACGAAGATACTATCAAACCTTGGGTAGATCCACACAAGTTGAAAAAGATCAACGGGGTATGGTATAAAGAAGGCAGAAGAGTGGTTACCAAGGGAAGTAAAGAGCGAAAGTCAATTATTGCCGCTCATCACGATACCCCAGTACATGGTCATCCAGGGATCAGCAAAACTGGCAAAATAGTAGAACGATACTATTGGTGGCCAACAATACGACAAGAGGTATTGGCGTACGTTAGAGGTTGCGCGGAATGCCAACGACACAAAATCAACAATCGCCCTATTAGGGCTTCACTACAACCCATATACCCTAAACCGGAAGCTATGCCCTTCGAGACTATTGCTCTCGATTTCATTACTAAACTACCTGTCGCACAGGGCTATGA
This sequence comes from Lactarius quietus, assembly GCA_015025155.1. NCBI lineage: Eukaryota > Fungi > Basidiomycota > Agaricomycetes > Russulales > Russulaceae > Lactarius > Lactarius quietus. The sequence continues at coordinate 74,807 of WITN01000398.1, read as the reverse complement.
TTCAATCCTTACGGTCACGGACCATGACTGTACCAAGGCATCTGTGTTCATCCCTTGCAATGAAGAGATCGATGCGGAAGAAACAGCAGCACTATACATCAAACACGTGTTCATGCGGTATGGATTACCGAGCAAAATCATTAGCGACAGGGATCCCAGATTTGCGTCCAAATTCACAAGGGAATTATGCAAACAACTTGGGATCAAACAGAACATTTCTACGGCATATCATCCTCGTACGGATGGACAATCGGAACGAACCAATCAATGGCTCGAACAGTATCTCCGATTTTGGGTAAATGAACGACAAGACAATTGGAATCTTTATCTTCCAATAGCAGAATTCACGCATAACAATTGGCCTAATGAAGCCACGGGACAGTCTCCATTCTTCTTATTGATGGGGCATAATCCTCGTGCTGATTGGAATTCAGCGCCCAGTCCCATGCCGCAAGTGGCGTTGCGCCTTGATCAGTTCAAACAAGCACGGGAGCACGCTCAAAAACAAATCATCAAGGCCCAGAAGTCATGGGTCTCACATAAAGATACGCCCAAATTCCAAATAGGGGATCGTGTATGGCTAGAAGGGCGTCACCTGAGGACTCATCAGCCAAGCGCCAAGCTTGCGCCCAAACGACATGGACCCTTTCAGGTTGTCCAGGTGATGTCCCCTGTCAATTATCGATTGGAATTACCCACCAAGTGGAGCATTCATGACGTGTTTCATATCGATCTTCTCACCCCCTATCGCGAGACTCCCTTTCACGGACCAAATTTCCCAAGACCTCCCCCTGAATTAATCGATGGCGAAGAGGAATATGAAATCGAGAAGATTCTAGACCAACGGCAATTCGGCAGAACAAGGCGCAAACAATTCCTTATCAAATGGAAGGGGTACCCAGACTCGGAGTCGCAGTGGGTCAACGCCACTGACGTACATGCCCCTGACGCCTTAGCTGAGTTTAAACGGACTCTGAATTCTACTCCCTCACGTATAAAGACAGGCCATTCACTGGATGAAGCACATCAGTTCTTCCTTCGTCGAACAATGACCACTTCCCCCACTGCTACTTCCACTACCTCTCAAACCTCTTATCATCTTCCTACCATTACCCAACCTACCTATGCCGAAGTCGCCGCCGCCTTTCGATGCATCGAACCCGGGGATGTCATCCCCGAAACCCCTGATGTATGCGGACACGACGCTGGAGGACTGGAGGAAGACTCATCGAGCGTGGAAGAGGGAGCTCCTACTCGCGTCGAGAACCTCATTATTCCACAGACGCTTATCAAGATTCCAAGCGGCTCCGACCTCAGTGACGTGGTCAGAGTTTGTGGAAGTTGTAAGCAAACCGCCCTGTCATGTCCAGGCCATCCTGACGACGCCGACTCCCACATCCACTACGACTGTGGACAACTCATTTACAACTGTACATGTAACAACAACCCCGTCCGCATCCCTCCGCCGCCAACGCCTCGATATATTAATGTCGACCCCCCTACCAACGTCATCATGGACCCCGCGACGTCCTGGGGTATTCACATCCGTGCCACCCTCCGAGCTCGAGAAGACGACTCGGATAAAGAAAACCAAAATCCCCGCCAAGTACCGGAATCCCAGGATGAAAGGGTACCACTTGTGCCGAGGGGGACGAGGAGAGGAAGAAGAGCTGGTGTGGGAGCATCAAAAGAGAGTCCTTGCTTCCCTGACTACCGAGGAGGCGGGGTCCCAGCTGACCAACAGCGCGCTCGGGACAAGGCTGACGCCCCCGACGGTTTCGAACTGAATATCCCTCCCAGATTTATCAACTTCCGCATGACTGAGAATGGGCACATCACTGTCGCCAAATACATTCACGTCATGCCTGGCAACAACCCGATTGTATACGGGTGCATGAAGAAAGGGGGGGAAATTCAACAAGGTGAAGTACACGCCGCTCCTGATCTCGATGCCGAGGATAACGACCGCCAGTACACGCATACCCAATTGCGGTATTTGCGACAGGATTTCGGTGATCGCCATGGGGTCGACTTGGCCATGGGGCAGATCCCGGACCGGTCGTTGTGGGCGGAGGTCCTTCGATACCGAGCTCTCACTAGCCGGTACTCCGAACTGTCGGAACGCATCACTGCTCTGGAAAATGAGCAGTATGTAGTCGGCAATGAAGTCAGGAAGTGTACGCGACGGTTGGAAGCGGCTAATGGACTGCAGAGGATTATGGACCAAGAGGTTTCTGTTAATCGAGGTGCGACTATTATCCCTTGGGTCTTCGAACGTGGACGTTCTGCCTGAAAAAGGGGTAATGTCACGGTTTGACATCGCGCGGACTACTTATCATCACGTTTACGAGGTCTTGGAGTTCGGGACGCTTACTACTTGGTTATGACTACGATAGTAAGCCGTTATTAGTCATGGACACTTACGCGTCGCCGGTGTTTGGGATTGCCGGTGTTTCAGGTATTATTAGAACGGACTATGACTCATTACTAGTATAGCGGTACTAGGGTTTGGATTCGAAGCTGCGCTTTAAAGCCAGCGAGTAACTGTATATAAACCGTACTGTCAAGACCAAGGCTCTTCAGCTTGGTCTTCTTGAATCATCACCATTGTATCTTCCTCTTCTCTTCGCGTCTTTCCAATCAGTCGATTGAAGCTTATCCTTTGGGATACCCTAGTGTCTATCGAAGCGACCTAGTGGCAGTGCAACTTAGCTAAGTTGCCCGTGATTTCCAACATTCATCCATACACTCGAGTATCACGTCACAGACTAGTTCAAGTCGAACCAGCGTTAGGTGATAACGCTACAACGAAAGACGGCTGGGGCTTTGTACCCTATCGTATCAACTCAAGAGAACGGGACGCACCCATTCGTTACCTCATAGGACGAGTAAGGTGGCGACACGTACCGGATACTAGAAGATCCGACGAGAACAACACAGGATACTACGCAGAAGCAGCTACCTCGCAAAGGTATCATCCCGTAGTATTCAACAGAGAACGCTGTTGCTGGGTGGAACTCAGGTGGAGCAACACCAACAACTACTTTGAAGCAACACAACCAGCAGCAGACGATCTACACATAAACATACCATTGGTCGACGCACGACCAATAGATAGCCAAGGACCTATAGACGGTCAGGAAGAAGAAAACCTCGAATCTGAACCACCAAGGACCGAATTCCAACTACGAGAAGCAACACCGGCAATATCAAGCCATACCAGCAAGCGATCGCCAACCCCACACAGTGAAGTAGCAGAGCCCGAAGAAATCACAGTACAGTCACCAGAAGTAGACGCACTAGCTGCGCAAACAGCTGAGTTACATATTCCCGAACCAATCAGGGGAATACCATTTAGCTACATGACTACCCAGACAGAAGTATCGCCACCCCGACTTGTCATCAACGAACAGACAGGTCACGTCCAACAACTACAGCCAGAAGACATAGAGGCCGCTAACCGAGCCATGGGACCAGACGTCCCTGACACACCAAGCATCCCTGAAGGAACTAACATGTTCTACGAGTTCAGGCTCAATCGTAACCGAGTACCGTCGCCAGACAATAGGCCATTCCCACCACTACGACCAACAGGCGGAGGAGGACCACCAGGAGGAAGACCGCCAGGAGGAGGACCCCAGGAGGAGGACCGCCAGGAGGAGGACCGCCAGGAGGAGGACCGCCAGGAGGAGGACCGCCAGGAGGAGGACCGCCAGGAGGAGGAGGAGGATCACCTCTGGCAGGACCCGCCGTAGCCCACAACGCACATCAAGGGGGGAACGACAAATTCATCGGCAATCCACCACCTACATTCACAGGGCAAAGATCGCAAGCCGAAGCCTTTATCCTCCAATGGGAGGTCTATGCAGGAGTCAACGCAAACCACTCAGCAATGCTGAACAAATACCAAAAAGCTATGTTGTTTCTGACATACATTCAGGGAAACGCGGTTAACCAATGGGTAATGTCCGCAAGTCAATGGCTCGTAAATGAAGTAGCCACGGGGACCAATCAATTCGACAACAGGTTATGGGAAAACCTGCTCAGCGCCTTCCAAAGGCAGTTTGGCGATGTCCTTAGCAAGGAACGCGCACAGGCACAACTAGATGCCGGAATACACATGAAGGAAGGAAGAATCGACGACTACATCGCCCTGTTCGAACAACTCGTTCGACACGCAGGGTATAACATCAACGCGGAGCAAACGCTCAAATACTTCACCAAGGGGTTACCAAGAACACTGTACGAAACCATGTACCAACATGACGACCCCTGAAACTACGAAGAATGGAGGGAATCCGCCCTAAAAAGGCAACAGAAATGGATTCACATGCAAACCGTTAGGGGAAACCTTGACACTTTTAAACCAGGACGTACTACAGGAGGAGCACTAGCTAAGTTGTTCGCACCACTTCAGAATGATGACCAAATGGACACATCAGCAGACCGTGTACGAGGGCGGCTAGCAGGAGCTGAGGAGATTATGGCGAACCACCCTAGGAACACCAAACCACCGCAACCGCCATTCCCACCAAGAGGGGGATTCATCCAGAGACAATTCAAACGAGACCACAGCCAAACGCAGTGTTATAACTGCCAGAAGATGGGTCACATCAGTCGTGACTGCAGGCAGCCAAGGAGACGTTGAGAGACACAAGTACGCACCACAGAAACCGCGCCAACTAAAGAAGAAAAGGCAGCGGAATGGCTACGAGGAGTAGCAGGAGATGATGAAGAAGTCAAAGACCTGGTCCTGCAGCAGTTGATGGGACAGGATTTTGGAAACGCCTGAACCCGGCGGCCTGGGTGAGGGCAATACGTTGTAACTCTGTGTATATTATGCGCTACCGTTCTATGCAAGTACCAGTGTCAATTCGCGCAAGTTATAACATGGCCGACATCAAAGCGTTAGTGGACTCCGGTGCCACTGACAACTTCATACATCCAAACTTCGTAAAGAGGATGGGACTAGGACAGCGAGCACTAGATAAGCCAAAAAACATATACAACATCGACGATACCACTAATAAAGCGGGGCAGATCACACACTACCTTACGCTCAATGTGGAAACAGGACAAACCAAGAAAGAGATGAGATTCCTCATCACAGACATAGGAAAAGAAGATGTCCTACTAGGATATCCATGGCTCGCCACTTACGAACCAAGGTTCAGCTGGCGCCACGCCACTATAGATGAGAAACAACTTCCTATAGTGCTGCGAACAGTTAACCCAAACGACAGGAAAGCGGTATTGGCAAAACTGCTAACAGAAACAGCAAACGACACGAGGGTATCGCGAATGTTCACAGAAGAAACAAAAGAACAAATCGAGACAACCCTAAAAGAACAAGTATATGGAAGAAGGTCGGCGGTAGAACTCGCCGTGGATGCCAAGCAATACACCACGGAGGTCAAAATACCACCAGAATACCAAAGTTTCGCTAAAGTATTCAGCGAACAAGAATCGAAGAGGTTTCCGCCCAAAAGAAGCTGCGATCACGCAATAGATTTCAAGAAAGGCGCACCAGAAGTCATTGACTGCAAAATATACCCTATGACCAGGGTAGAAGACGCGGCATTGGACGACTTCATTGACGAACAAGTAGAGAAAGGATACATACGCCCCTCAAAATCCCCGTACGCATCGTCATTTTTCTTTATCAAAAAGAAGGACGGAAAGCTACGGCCTGTACAGGACTACCGACGCATAAACGAGTGGACAATACGAAACCAATACCCACTCCCCCTCATCGATGACCTCATCCGAGATCTCGGGGGAGCGCAGATATTCAGCAAACTGGACATTCGACAGGGGTACAACAACATACGAATCAAAGAAGGAGACGAACACAAGGCTGCGTTCAAAACACGCCGCAGACTCTTCGAACCAACCGTCATGTACTTTGGGCTGTGCAACTCGCCAGCGATGTTCCAAAGTTTCATGAACGAAATATACCAACCAACAATAGCAAAACACGAACCCAATGGCACAACTATTAGGGTCTACATGGACGACATTGCAATCGCCACAAAACGACAACATAACACTCTGGAACAGCACCAGAAAGCAGTTCGCGATGTCCTGGAGGTCGCTCAAAACCACAATCTCTTTTTCAAGCCAGAGAAATGTGTATTTAACGCCCCTAGTATTGATTACCTGGGGGTAATCCTTGAAGAGGGGGTAACACGTATGGACCCTATCAAAATTTCGGGTGTTCGCGACTGGACATCTCCCTCATCCGTTAAAGACGTACGATCCTTCCTCGGTTTTTGCAACTTTTACAGGCAGTTTATCAGAGGCTTTGCAAACATCACTAAACCACTGAACGAACTAACGCGCAAAGACGAACCATGGCAATGGACCACAAGACATCAAGCAGCATTTGACACACTCAAACAACGGGTCACGACAGAACCCATACTAGCCCACGCGGATCAAACACAACAATTCGATCTAGAAGTAGACGCGTCAGGATTCGCGGTGGGAGCGGTGCTACTACAAAAGAAATCAGATGGAAAACGACACCCCGTGGGATACTATTCGGCAACACTCAATGCTGCTGAACGCAACTACGACATCTACAACCTGGAGTTGTTGGCCATAGTAAAAGTGTTGAGGAACTGGTGACATCTACTGGCTGGATCCACACACAAAGTACGCATATTTTCAGACCACCTTAACCTTCAGTATTGGCGAGATCCGCAGAAGATCAGCCGACAAATTGCAAGAGAAGTACTGGAACTAGCGGAATACAATTTCAAGATACACCACGTCAAAGGAACAGCAAACGGAAGAGCTGACGCACTCTCGAGACGCGCTGACTACAATCAAGGAGAAAAGGACAACGAAAACGTCACAGTCTTACCAAACAGGTTATTCGTACGAACAATGACCACCCAACCGCAACAAGACGAGCAAAGGATACGCAAGTGGGTTGACCCCCATAAACTGACCAAAGCAGATGGGCTTTGGTGGTATCAAGGACAGAGGCTAGTCATTACGGGAACACCAGGAGAAATTAGAGAAGTAATCTCCACACATCATGACCCACCTATTCACGGACACCCAGGGATAAACCGAACAACCCAGACGGTGGAGCGTCACTACTGGTGGCCCACGATGAAACAAGATATCGCCGAATATGTACGAGGATGTGCTGAATGCCAACGATGCAAGGTCAACACGCAAAAAACAAAAGCGCCGCTACACCCGATATTCCCAAAACCCGAAGCAACACCATTCGAGGTAGTGGCGCTAGACTTCATCACCAAACTCCCAACGTCAAGGGAGTACGACTCGATACTCACAGTCACTGATCACGACTGTTCAAAGGCATCCATATTCATACCGTGCAAAGAAGAGATCTCAGGCGAAGAGACAGCAGCATTATACGCCAAACACGTAGTCGCAAGATTCGGACTACCCACAAAATTAATCAGCGATAGAGACCCCCGGTTCGCGTCCAAATTCACAAGAAAACTATGCCGACTCTTGGGAATACAACAGAACATCTCGACCGCTTACCACCCACGAACAGACGGACAATCAGAACGAACGAATCAGTGGTTGGAGCAATACCTCCAGTTCTGGGCCAACGAGAGGCAGAACAATTGGGCCGATCACCTTGCGCTAGCCGAATTTGCGCATAACAATTGGGTCAACGAGTCAACACGTGAAACCCCATTTAGGTTGCTAATGGGATATCACCCACACACTAATTGGACGGATAAAACATCACCCATACCACAGGTCACGGCTCGACTGGAACAATTGAAAGAGATAAGACACCAGGCACAAGAACAAATGCGCCGAGCGCAACAGTCATGGATCAAGCATCATGACACCCCCAAATATCAGATAGGAGACCAAGTATGGTTAGAAGGACGTCATCTGCGGACTAATCAACCAACGACCAAGCTTGCGCCCAGGCGACACGGACCATTCAGGATTGTCCAGGTGATGTCTCCTGTCAATTACCGACTAGAACTTCCCACACAGTGGAGCATCCATGACATGTTTCACACAGACCTCCTTACGCCTTACAAAGAAACGCTGATTCACGGCGCAAACTATCAGCGCCCACCACCAGAATTGGTAGAGGACGTGGAAGAATATGAAGTCGAGAAGGTACTAGACTCGAGAAGACAAGGAAGGGGGCGTAAGCTCCAATATCTCATCAAATGGAAGGGCTATCCCGACTCGGACAACCAATGGGTCCCGTGGGATGACGTCCATGCGGAAGAGGAGATAAGGAAGTTCAAACAGTCTAATCCGAAAGCCGAAACTCACATAAAAGCAGCGGTTATTGGATGAACAAGGACATCATCCTCCACTACAATGTCCCATGTCCCACTCACCACAATCACCATTGAGCTTCCTCACGTCGACACCCTCGACACCTACGACACCTACGACACATCCAACAACGTGGATGACCCCTTCTGCTCCGCCATCGAACAGGTCCGAGCAGTCGCAGAACAAGACAGAGACGAGCGAGAACAACAAGAGCGAGACCTGGCCGAGGCTCGCCGGCGATTCCCCACACCCGCAAGCGGAAGAGTGGAGGCAGATGAGGAGGGATTACGGGTTGTTGAAGGAGGTAATGAACTCATGGCGGCTAGACCAAGTAACGAAGATGACGCCGAAGGAGAGACGGATGAGGATACAACGGCTGATGAGGCAAGTATCCTCCAGCCCTCCACCGCCTTCACATCCACCACCGCTGTCGATCGCTACGACAGTGACGAGTCTTCCGATGGCTCCTACCACGACGCCCAGGTCACCTGCACAAGATGCGACAATCCGCAAAGCTACTGCCACTGCGCACCCATGCGCATTCCCCCTCGAATCACCGACGAAGAAGAAGACGTTACCGGAGAAGCCATGGATGACGAAGAGCGAGCACCTCCGGTTGCTGTCATCTATGGACCGACTGCGGAGGAAGGGTATGCCATGCGAGGATTACCCTCCTATGCCGAGGCCTGAGACTCATCACCCATCAATACGCGCCGAGCGCATGCGCCGAGGCGCCCTGTCCGTGCCCTATCGCCTACCCCCAGCAGCTTCGTCCTCAACAACGGCATGAATTGGGTACCGATGGTCATAGAACATGAAGGACGACGCATCCCCGCCAGATACATGCGGGTCAGGATGCTCGATAACCCCGAGGTCTTCGGGACGATGGGGCGAGCGTTGCCCATCTACCGAGGAGACATCCATGCCGAGCCGTGCAGGGACATGGGACCCGCAGCTGAGTACTCCCACGAGGATCTCCAGTACCTATGCGCTGACTTCCGGGGACGGCGCCAGGTAGACGAGGCTCTCGCTCGGCTGGGAGACATCTCCCTCGCGGCCGAAGTGAGACGCTACCGCGCGTCCCAGGAGGTCATCAAGGAGTTGGAAGCGGCAATCAAGAAGCTCAAAGATGACATCTTCGTGCACGTTGACCGCGCGCGGCACTCGGCAAAGCGGTTGGGAAGAGCCCATGCGATCATACGGATACGAGATGAGCACGAGACGGATGTTGGACTAACCACAGTACCGAATTGGGTAGTAGAGCGAGGGCGCTCACCCTTGTGAAGGGGGTGATGTAACGTCCCGGGTCATAGTAAGTATCTGACCTAACCCATAAGCGATGGGACGTGATCCAGGAAGACACTTACTATACTGTACGATGACTGATGACTCGATTACTGTACGATGACTGACGGATGACTGACGACTTACGAATCGCTGACTGATTATTAGTGGACGATTACCCAGCAGATAGTAGTAGTGGCGGTCTCGCTGACGAAGGCGGATCGCGCTTAGTGTTATAAGGAAGCTATTGACTGTTGTGGTCGATAGCTTGGATTTCTTGTACAACTCTCAACTTGTTATCCAAAGCCGGGTTTCTCCCTCTCTCTCTCGCTTTTCTCTCGTCCTTCGGGACCGCGCATCAGACGATCAAAGCATTAACTCCGCCTTCGTGCGTTGAGACGTAACTCAGCCTTCGTGCTTGAGTAGGACTACTGCTGAGTCACCGCGTTCACCTTACGCTGCCTAAGTCAGGCTCACGTGCAGCTCGCACGTAACATTTGGGTATATAAGCTGGAGCAATGTAACAGACAGTTCCTCAGACTGTCCACTTGCAACATCCCCACTTGTACTATCCTCTGTTCACTGTGCAGCTTCCCACCATTGGGTTGTTCCACATCCTTGTCATACTACTTGTGGTCCATTGTTCCCTGTCCCTGTTCTATTCCCTTGTCAGTTCAACATCAGCCACCCTGATCCTTGTGACCTTGAGCCTTGCTGTTGTGTATAAACAGTGAGCACTCATCACAAATTGAGGGACCACATGCTTCAGAAATCCATGAATACACAGGGATGGGTGTGTGTTTTGATCAAATGACAAGAGGCTCACAGCACCAAGCATGGCACAGAATCTTGTACAGAATTGCAATCCATGTTCTTGCTGTTGAATGTTCACCCCAGACCTGGTATCCACTGCCTGCCATGGCCCATTTCAAGCCTCAGAAGCCACAGTCGCAAGTTCTGTCCCGACAATGAGGGTGGAGGGGGGTTTGTGTTGACAAGGCCATCAGTCTAAGTGGCACTTAGAAGTAACATTTTGCCTTGGTTGTGATGATTTTTCCTTGGATTTTTCATGCTGCACACTGACCTTTCATTCCCCCTTGGTGTTGCTGCACATTTTTTACACCCTAATAGCCTGCAGGGTAATGGCATCTCCTTCATGTTCTGTGCTGTGTGCATGAACCCTGCTTGCCAATTTTCAAACTCTCTTGGAAACCCATGATTTGTGATACCCCCATCCAATGTGAATATATACTACAGTATCTGTTGGATAAGTAGATTACATATATTTATTTTTTAATTACTCAAATAATTTTTGTGGGGTAGCACAGCAGCCAAATCACCCATTTGAATCCTGCTGGTGTGTAAAAAATGGTCGGGGTGACTTTTGTTATGAAAAGCACTGTAAGCTCAATGCTAAGCTACTCAGACACAATAATTTGATAATATTCTAAGTATTTCAACCCACATTCGAAAAATCGATTATCTACTAAATTGAGAATTTAAATATTCCACTTATGCATCATCCCACTTCCCCAATTTCTGCCACGGCCCCTGCCCTGCTTCAAGTTTATCTCACCTCAGGTTGTAGCTTTCTGGATTGGAAAAACGCCGGAGTATTGAAAACTCCTCTTCAGATCTCCTCCTATTATTGACTGGATCGTTTTCTTTGACCATGGCCATTCCTCGATGCTAGCCTCGATGCCTAGACCTCTGGCGACATCAGACGAATTCAGGTGGTGGAAGAATAGACTCGAAATTGGGAGGCAATTTGGTTGTATTTAGTTCGTGCAGACTGAGGGCCTGTGCTCTCGTTGAATTTTCTCGCGCTTCGTTGAAACCCTGAGGTCCCCCTTTCCCCCCCTTGCAATGCTTTCTTGCTTCAGCTGTACAACAGTGGGTCTACGGGCACCCAAAATTGAGAGCAGATCTTGTGAATGGTTTGCTCTCCTAACAATGGTCTGAGCTTCTGAGGTAATAACTTCTCCCATCGTACTGTTTCGTACCGCGTGACTCCGTTCGTCGATAGCACGCTATGAGAGCAACAGGGTTATTCTTCAAGGGCTTCATGATATGTGACCCGTTGGCACTCATATCTAGGTGTCAAAACAGAGTTCGTAGCATTCATCACTACTTGATTTATCAGCAGATTTGCGCCGTGCAAGCCTCGATGCCCTAACCTTCCCCCTTCTCCACTATCTGAATTTCCTCTTTCCTCGCCCTCTGCCACATCACCACTCCTACCATAGACTCGGAGCCGCTGTAGTATCACTTTGTATGACTCTCACGCTGAACTTAAGACATGGTGAGTTCATGGGTCAACACAGGCATTGCACCCTTCACAACCAGGCCTTCAATGTACCATTGCACGTTCCAGCAACTGCGATTTCCCTCCACATTACGACTGTGCATGTGCACTAGTGGGCAACTCGACACAGAGAAAATCGCTAATCGGCCTCTCCACGATGCATGGAAATCTAATTCGTGGTCTGAGCCGTGATATCACGTGCTGAACTCATTTAGAGTTCCTTTCAAGTTCCGTGTCCGGGTCGTACGGCAGTCTTCTCTCACTTTTATTCTTATTAAGAAAAACAGCCCCACCCTGTCGTGAGGATACCTTAACTTGAAATGTGAACTGGAAATGTCAATTTGTGTTTTGTCAACACACCTCTCTGACGTCTCCAGTTCAATGTTGCCTTAGAGTGTGAGTCCATTCGCTCTCTTCAGTTTACTACAGCCAACAAGCCAACGTTTCTGTTTGACCATGTGTCACCCAATGTGGCAATGTAGTCATCCCACTCACCCACCCGACCAAGAAGCATGCATCATGCACCATCATTCGGCACAGGACGAGACTATGGGCGTCACGTATCCGCATTCGTATTCACCGGATCAGCCGCCAAGAACCATCGTCTAAATTTGAACACAATCCTTGTAGCAAATCGGTGACTTTTCCGGCCAAGTACGATAAATGCCGTGAGCAAGATAGAGAGAGGACTGGGCTCTAGACGGAACTGAGAGGTTGTATCCCCGGGCCACTCGTGAGTGTGTCAGTTTAGAGTTGGAGCTGGTCGTCGCTGGCACCTTGTGGAGCGCCTCAGAGCTTCTTGGGGATGTTTTCTTCACGTCTGGAAGTAAGATCTATGCACTCGTCTCTTGTCCTCCGAAGTCCAACCAGGTCAAATCTGTGGGAGGCTAGTGTGCAGGTGCGTCGCCATCGACCCATTGACGACATTCGGTTGGTGTCGCCTACGAAAAGCCAGAGCTTATGGTCTATACCACCTTCCAATGTTATTGGAAGAGAGAAGCATTCCGGGCGTCTGCCATTCCTACAAATTGGTCCAGCCGTGAGTCAAACCGGGCATTAGACCAATTCGCGACCTCGGGCATCAGCCTATAAAGCAGTAGCAGCAGCGAGGGTATACGACGTAAAGCGAGTATTATCGGCACGGGGGTCACAAGCCTCCAAGGAGGACATAGGAATGGGTCTTGTTGAGTATGTTGATGGAATTTTCCATCCTGTGAGATTGCACCCCGTACAAAGGATAAGCGGCGGCACAGCGTCGTCCTGAGTGAATCCAGTGGTAAAAGGCGGGAAGGAGGTCATCGTTTCCGAATGAACTTGTGGCGCCGACGAAGAACGACGTAAGGGAGACTCAGAAATGTATGACTCGATAAACGGCGCGGCTTGCTTGCGCAAATATCATTACACGAGGGAATAGGCGATCAGGGAAGGTCCCGGGGATTGGGGTACGACAGCCTCAGGCTTCAACTACCTCCCAATAACGAAGAGAGCGGAATGCTGTGTACATATTTTGTGGGTTTTAAGTGTGATGGATAGTCCAGAAACCGGAATGTGTGCACATTGCGCCGAAAACTTGACCGGTAGATTTAAGCTGGTGTCTTTACTGGAAGGCCTCTGCCTGCAATTTCCACAGATGGGCGTAGTCGCCTTTTTTTTTCATCAGCTCTTCGTGGGTACCACTCTCGATGACAGAGGCCTCCACCGAGTCGTTCATATATCTAGAACAGGGCGATCAGCTGTGTTTACTGTTTGGCGGTCCTAAAACCGCGTACAGTATTATATCCGCATATTTTGTCAAGTTTCCAAAGCGGTGAGTTGAGAATACCATTGTTCTCTTCCCACGGGATTCGTGAAGCCGCGAGAAAAGGTCTGGATTTGGTATCAGGCTTCATCACCAGTGAGGTCTGACTGCTGAGCACGGAATCGTACCATGCTCTGCAACAGGGTCAAGGGCTGCGCTCGGCTCGTCAAACAGCAGTAGGCCGACGGATGTGTCTCTCCCCAGCGTATGCATAAAGGTGCGTGCACTGGACGAAGAATCGTATATGCCCCACCAACGATAAATTTATGGACTTACACAGCAATTCTTTGCTGTTGCCCGCCACTGAGTCCTTGGGGTATTTGTGTTCCCGTCATTTTGCGAAGTGCACGATCAATAGCACCATCGTCGTCCTTGTGTTGGATGCGGATCACATCGTGGACAGAGTCGGGGCGACAAATATATGTGTCCCATTTGTCGGGCAGGCGCCTGATGACGGAATCTGCACCTCCAAGTCGTGCAGCTTCCTTTATGAGGTCCAGATCAGTCGCATGATTGGGGTTCCCAAAGGCAATGTTGTCTTTGATCTGTGGATAGCCGATTCTGAGGGATTGGTGGGAACGGCCATGGGGAGACGCACTGATACCGGGAAGAGCGAGTAGTCTTGAAACAGGACTGCCATAGAGCGGCGTAGGTCATCCAGTTTCAATGTTCGCACATCGCAACCATTTATACGAATGGTCCCTTCGGTCGCATCGTATATGCGCGCCGTTAGCTTCAGTATCGTGCTTTTTCCAGAGCCGTTGAAGCCCACAATAACCTATATCACTCAGGGTAAGACATCTTAATCCAACGCCAATTCTCCTTACACAAAGTTGGCCTGGTTGAACTTTGAAGGACACGTGACGCAGGGCATAGGTCTCGCTTCCGGGATATTTGAAGGAAACATCCCTAAAAACCCATGAGAATGTGCTCTACCGGGACGCGCAGCGATGACCAACTCGAATTCCAAGCTGAGACCATCACGACTGGTGTTCAAGCTCTCGGTTCCGTCAAGAACCTTGTTTTCTATCTCGCTCACGGCATATATGGCACGGAGATTAGACAGTTGACTGGCGAAGTCACCAGTTTGTTGAAAGATTGAGTTCAAGTTTAGACGAAGATTTTTGGCCGCCGACTGGATGAGCGTAAATGCAGCGAGAGCCATTGGAAAGTTGACCGGTTTTCGTGATACTATCAATATGAATGCGATCTGTAGAAAACAAGTCAGACAAAAAGATAGAGTGCTGGGGTTCCCGTTCACCTCGGGCAGCTCGCCAGCAAACCACTTCATAAGATAGATCGTATGGTTCATCTTGCGCTGGTAAATGAGAAAGTGGCTCCAAAATTCACCCGCAGTGCTTCCAAGGCGCCCACTAAGTTCAAAAAAATCTGATAGCATGACAGTGAATGAACCCAACACGCTCGATAGGAGTCGAAAGCATACGTTGTGAAAGATAGGGACCAAGACCATTAACAACTATTTCCTGGCGGTGTTCCCGATCGCTGACAAGCTGCTTGAGACCTTCCATCTTGACATAATCGTCGTTTCGGGTTGTCGCGGCATACGCTATAGAAAATAATAAGATGAGAAGAACTCACAGTAGGGATATTAAATGACCTAGTCCCTCTAGGCTACTATTTGAGAGCTCCACCTGCGTCAGGGCACATACAACCAGATGGCAAAGGCATGTCAGAAAGCCCAAGGTGGTGCCCATCCCTTGTTCTCGCAAGATTGCCACAAGAACGCTGACTTGTGTAAACAGCACGATAATACTGCATCCACTGCGCAAGAGGCTGTCCAGGGTGCGCCCCACTGTACAAAAACCGTATCTGAGCGACACAGCATCCAATCGTTGAGACACCGCAGGGTCCATAAAAGTGGGGACATCGATGCGAGCGACGTGTTTGAATGCAAATTGTGAGTAATGACGCTTGACAAAGTCGTCGAAGGCAAGGTACAACCATCCGTCTACTCTTTCGAGCACGCATTGAGCAAGAGAGCACGCTACACGACCGCACATAAGTTGGATCAGGGTACGTCCATCTAATTCCCCGTCGTTGATCGTAGTTTGTACCTATGGCCTAGGCTCGAAAAATTTGGGCGACGTTACAATGTCAGGCTCACCAATCGCAAGAAGTTGCCGGTGAACCTGGCATCTGTGTTAGTACCAATCATAACGTCACGATCAGGACATTACCAAAGAGAAACCGCTGGAGAAAGAGCAAGAGCTGCGGATACAGCCATGCGAGCGAGTAGCAATCGTCCACTGAGATCGTGTACGGCCCTCCATAGGTATCGAAGATCACCAATGAGCGGGGCCTTGTTCGCGATAAAGGGACACAAAGGAATGTGCCATGTGACACTTGAGGGCTTCTCTATATACAAGTCCCATATACCAAGTTTTTGATGGTCGAAAGTTTTGTTAATCCCGAAACTTTCAGTGCGCTTGAGGAGACTCGGATCCTCAGTGGCAAGAGAGTGACCAGACTTTTCTGAAGGACTCGGAGAATTCGGGGCAACGTCACGGGTCTGCATGTTTGGAGGGACTGCCGAAGACCTCATCCGAGGAGCTGGTCTTATAACGCCATCCCAAGGTCCGACCGGGCAGGTACGAATACAGTACTAGTAGCTGTAAAATGCAACGATGGGCGTCTTCAGCAATTTCGCGGTCGTTTTTCGCAATCTTTTCTTTACGCGCCATTTCGGTTACAATGAACCCACTTCATGGACTGGCATGTAATTGGTTGTCGTCCAAGCTTTGCAAATGGAACCTCAGTCGCCGCGGATGCTTCGAATGCCCCTGGGCGGAGTGCATACGGGAAGATGCTCGAGTGGCAAGATTGAAACTATGAATATTCATGTATGAATATAGCTGAGATGTCATTTGGCTGATGGAGTGGTTCCCCTAGTCGGGAAAGTGTCTAGTCGAACGCCACCAGCAGATTCCCACTTTCACGATGATAGAGCGCATTCAAATATGGTTGTGTCAATATACGTCCGCACTAGAGGTGTATGCATTACTGTAATCGAATTCAACCTGCCAAGCCACGCACGTCCACTCTGTGCGAACGGAACTAATATTTCCGCTTCTTGACAAGCGGCCTTACAGCTGCTACAAGAGGATACGCGGGGAATAGGCGGAGGCGGTGGTCGTGGCTCAGGCTGGCGATTGTAGCATCGAAGGCGGCTCTGCTTTCGGAAATTCGAGCCATAAAACGTTGACATGCGTTGGCCGGACGAACACAACGTTCACTAGAGTAGCCTGCAATCGATGAAGTATCATATATCATGCATCGTGGAGCGATGGGATAAATGATAACGTATCGTATCCACTGCCTCGGTGCGAGGCTTCGTTCCCAACCTCCGTAGATCTTCGCTGCTCGCTATCTGCGTTCTCAAGTACCTTAGGCACTTGTGTGAATCGTGGCAACGTGCATGGCTAGACCCCCGATACCCCTCTAGTAGCGAGGCTCATATCGCCTGCGTTGATTCCTAACGACATTGATGCTTCATTGTGCTTCATTCCAACGAAGTCCCTCTAGACCGGGCCCTACACTGTGTGGGACCAGTGTGTGACGTGAATGGCGGGAAGACTTCAAGCTTCAAGGTTTGCGAGGCCTCGCAAAGTATTTTCAGTTTCTGACTTCGTTCAAGTTGTACAAAGTGCTGGGGATACTGCTGTATCTTCCCTCTCTGGCGAGCAACAAGACATGCGGTGGGGGAGCAGCCGCGGGAGGTATGACGGGCAGGTTATGGTGGGGGTAGGGGTCAGAGAAGTCGGTCAGAGGAGGCTTGCGTGGACCCTAGGCCTCTTATATGTGCTGCAGGCTCTCTACTCCCTCGTAGGCTTTCACTCAGACTCCTGCTTAGGCTCTCACTCGGGGGTCACCAAACTGATACGGCTTGACAGAACTCAATTCTCCATACTCAGCGGCTGAGCGCTGCGAGTGTGGCGTGATTCCGAGTCGGGGTGTCTCTGTTTATTTTTTAAAAGTCGACTATGCCTTATATATGTGGTCTCCTCTGGTTACAACAAGGTATTCGCCCTGTCACTGTGAAACAGAATCGACCTCTCTTCAACCAACAAATCGTGTGCGTGACATCGCCAAGTTACGGAAATGGCGTTCCACTTTATGAAAATATTAACACCGAGGCATGGGCGCTACTACTTATAAGTAACTTAGCACGGTCATAAACCCATTTCGGCATCCACAACATTTTCCCAGTGGTAACTTTACCGTAACCTGACATAAATAAGTTAATATAGTGGACCTCTTTTGCGTTATATCAAGTTTGCAGTACTGTATGGTCCGACTCACTGATCACATGGCGTTTAATTTGTTCGCCACTGGCTCCGGAAATTGATTTCGGGCTGTGCAGAATACTTGGAAGAACGTTCTAGGTTTTTTTTTGGCACCCCGTGATCCTCCGTAAGCAGAACAAGTTCTCATATCGAACATCGGGACTGCAAAAAACTCATTGCACCAACATAAATTCGGGCCCACTTGCGTCACCAGACGCGCACCTGACTCGCGGTACGTACTGACTGTACGGCAGACGTAGACGCCCAACCCAACTAGCGCCGAGATGCAAAGAAAATATTACCACAACTACATAGAATAAATCCTCTATGCGAGATATCTTCGTCGCTTCTTCTTGGTAGATGGGGGAAATCCTACCCACTCTGATCGTGACACATTTCCTGGCGGAGCACTTCGGTTTCACCGTTAGCGTACTCCTTGACGCCAATTAAATTCATCATGGCCGTACAGTATAGTGCGCCACAGTACTTCCTCATGGCTTGAATATACTCCCCTATCGGCGGCGCTTTAGCGAAGAAGGGTTTCATGTTCTTACAATTATCGGAGACCACACGCTTGGCGATCGTCGATACTATATGGCTATGCGGGCTGTTAAGGGGACTTTTCATGACCTAAAGACCTCCTTCGAGCCCTACAGACAGTTATTCATCACTGCAGGCTCTTCATCTCGTTCTTCAGGGGGCATTCGTGCGGTGGAGTGCTACGCAACAACTAACGGAGGCTTGTTCTGGAAACTTCCAGTTACCTCTTGGCTTCCATCGCCCATCAAACTACGGTTTTGATCATCGAATATCCCACTGGGGTGCTCGGTCGCACCTCGCAAAATAGGCATCGGATACTGTAGGCCCGTGGGTTGCATAACCGTGTTCGATTAGAAAAGTCGTGTATTATACACTCCGGCCTGATCGTGACGCAACTGCGCCAACTCCAAGCAACTTGCGGACAGCTGGTGCTACTACACGTATTCTCAGCGCTCTATAGGTGGCAATGGGAGTCAGAGATAAAGCACGAGATCAGTAAGTGTGCGTTTCATGTTGGTCCATTTGGCCTCAGTTTTTTTTTTGGCGGCCTAAATACGACTTCTCGATAATCGATAAGGACGAAAGCTCGACTCCAGTAGGGTCAACCTCTCCTAGCTTTCGGTGACTCTAGTGGCCACCTCTGGATTCTTGGCTTGTCAGAAACAATGAAAACCCAAGAGTTATTTTCGTTCTCTAACTTCCCACTGTCAGCGAGGATGACCGATCATTGTGCCGCCCGGACAAAGCCTTGGCGACCAAGTTAACAATACGGCGCAAATTAATTTAATTATCATGTTTGGCTGCAATCCACTTTTCATCCTCTCCCTCTTTACGCACTAGCTGTCGGTGCAGCCCTTAATTTCCTCTAGGGCATCTCCGGCTCCAAGAGGTATGGTGACGGGGCGCTAGAACAGCCATTCTAGACCAACTTGAAAATAATAGACCTCAATATGGTATTCGAGGACGGGCGTGCGGGTTCCTAGAACTCTCCAATGGGTGTACTTCCAACCCACGAGGACTTCTGAAGAATCTTACGGAAGACGAGGGGTAGAAAATGGAACCACAATTTTATGGTTCCATCGCACACCACACCGAACTTGCCCCCCAGCAGAGGCTATCTTCCAATTCCCAGTTTGCGTATCAGCACATGCTTCCACTACCCAGTTTGAGAGAAAGAAACGGGGGCAAGAAAAGGCTTAACCGTTTCTGAATCAAGCTGTGCCATGCTCCGTCGAAACACGAGGGAATGAAACATTCGACGGCGATCACACGGTGGCCCCTGTCCGAGTCAGTATGGAAAAAAGAGTATGAAAAAACGACTCACGGCGACAGGGAAAGGTCTCTCCCCAAGTCGGGTTTTGTGAAGACCCTTGGAGTCATTTGCTCAGTCGCCGTTCACCTGACCCATTCGCGTTCCGATTCATTGCACTACAGCATACGAACGAGAGGTGCTCGCGCCGCACCGTGCAGTTCCAAACGATCACCGAATTTTACCGCTGCTAACCTCCACTCACCTTCCTTTCCTTCGCCTCAGAGATGGACGGACGACTAGGTCCTCCTGGCCTTCTGTAAGATTTTTGGTTTTCACTCATACCCTTCGCGACATCGATGCGGGACAGGTCCCTCAGCGAGCCCTCTCGCTCCCCCCCCCCATTTTCCTTTGCTGACCGTCGAGTTGTGCATCCGGGGAAAGGAGGGAAAGGCCTTACTACACCATGGTCCATGAAAAAAAAATTCCTGGTTGCTTTCTATATACACCGAACATCTGACAATGAATCCGACCTCAACGGGAGTCTTGGCGTCTTAGCATCACCATCTCCCTGGCAGTGTTTGGGAATGGACCAACCTCAGGTAAGAACCCATGTCGGAGGGTAATCTCCAGTTATTAATCCCCAGCTCAAGTTATGCTACTTCTGCCCTGGGAGAGATTGACCTGAGCAGGAATTACAGTAATCGATCGTATCATAAATGATCGGGTATCAAAACGTGTGCATGGAGGCCAGGAAATGCGGGTATCTTGAATCGTGTACACTCAGGGGCGACAAACGGCCGTCACTGAAACTTCTCTTTGTAAATCCAAGCCAGGCCAACGTCGCTCGCTCCCTGTGCAACCTGAAACGTAAGTTGTTAGTACCCACAAAAATTCTGTGATGTGATTCGAGTGAATCTTACAGCCGCTCGGTACCATTTCGCGGCCTCTTTACGATCTTTTTTACAACCGCGGCCATTTGCGTAGCAGAACGCAAGCTCCTGTTGTGCGTCCATGTCGCCAAGCTTTGCTGCGACTTGAAAGTAGGACTGAAGTATCTGAGCCCAATAGCCCATAGCTAACATGCGAAACAAGTGACTTACCACGGCCATCTTCTGATCTTTCTTCACGCCCCATCCTTGGAAGAAGCATTGACCGACTTCGTATATCGCAAGGACAAGCTCGCCTCGTACTGCACTTGTGTCAATTCCCGTGCGGGCGCGCTCGAGGTCTCCAACGGCCGCTTCGGCTGCACGACGCAACCAGGAGAAGCCAAGAACTTCGTCTTTCGGGCAGCCCCAGCCATGCCGCAGTGTTAGCCCCCACATTAACATGCCGACGCCGCACCCTCCCGGCGTTTTTGCGCTTCTCTCAAATGCAACGGCAGCTTCCCTGAGACGATTGGCTTCGTGGTGCTGGATGCCCTCTTGCAATAGTTGATCGGCGAGCGCGAGCTGTTCAGGACCACTTTTATGCGCTGGGTTTGGCTGCAATGGGGAAGGCGAGCGTGTAGGCGGGGTGTGCGGAGGGGGAGCGTGAGGCGACGGGGGGACTTGAAGCGTATCGGTTGTAGGTGAAGGTGAAGGGCTATCAAGTTGATAGTACGAGTACGCGGAGTAGATACTGTTCAACGACGATGTGGATATGGATGGAAGGTTACGCATTAGGGGAGTGAGGTGACTGTCGGCGACGGCATGAGGATTAGACGGGCGGCGCGTGGAGGGCATGGAGGAAGATGAGGGTGAGAGATTAGGAGGGGTCTCGGGGATCATTGATGCAGATTGCGTCGCTTCTATCCGAGCAAATTCCCCCGTCGGGTGTGGTGATGATTGCGGCTGAGGCTGTTCTGATGGCTTCGAATTGAAGTGGGTTAACGTCGATCGGAACGCATTTCGAGCAAGGACTTGGCGCTTGGCTTCATCGGAGGCACCGCCTGGTTTCACTGGCCGGGAAAAGTTTACATTCCTTGGCATAGCAGATGGGGTACGTCCAGGCAACAAACGTGGGTCAGCAGTCGGACTAGATAGTGCGCTCCCTCGCTCATGCCCGTAGCCATCGGCCGCTTCGTCCCATTCCTCCACTGACACAACTACAGTGGGGACAACGGAAGTATTCTGGGACCGTGATTGTTGGTACATAAACGGATCTGTCGCGCTATCCGTTGAACGACGTTCGTAACGGCCGTCTACCGCGTTCTAAATGTCACCTGGGTGTATTCTCTGAATTGAATCCCAGACTTTACCTCTACTACTGGAGCCAGCGATGTCTTTAGGTTTGTCGATGATGATGTTGGATGTATTCGGAATGTTAACCGCGGCGACCGAATAGATACTAATGTCATCGTCATAGGCAGTATCCTGACTCTCTTTGGCCACGTGTGAATGGGAGCGACTATAGGTGTTGGATGACGACTGTGTCGCCATGGAGGCACGAAAACGAGTGTGTAGCAGAGGCGATGGTGGTGGAAGACCACTGCTATGCCTCGGCTGTGTGTCAAGGTCGGGGGAGGGGGAATAGCGGCCCATCGCATCATGAGCTAAGGGTGTTTGGGGAGTATTCGGGCGTCGACGAGAGGATGTCTTGCGTACGAGGCTTTCAAGTGGAGAGTGTACCTGTAAACCCCCAAAGTAGTCACTCATGGCTAGCACGATATGAAACTGGAAGCTGGAAAAGGCCAGACACTTCGAGTGTCGGAGGCTAGACAAGGAAGACGAAAGGGTCCAGGACTGTTTGGCCTCGGAGCAGGGGGCTAGCCTGCGTTGCTATAATTGAGCAGAGAGACCCGTGGAGCTTGGCTAAAACTTCCGGGCCAAACGGGCCGAGTCCGTTCGGCCACAGTCGGCCACTTTGCTATCTTTCTCGAGGACCGTGACAACGTGATCTATGACAATGCACAACGTGTCTCCTCTCCGGGTCACAGGTGCGGAATACGTGATAGCGATATCCCTTAGCAACATTGCGACAAACGCATACCAACTTCCGCCAGTGGGGTAAACTCCGCATTTCATTTGGCATTCTACCGTTAAGCTATTAGAATCACCGATTATTGCTAGTGCCTTTGGGGGGCAACTTTTTAATAGATCACCGATTGCAACCGCTTGCGCGGACGCATCTGGTTGCTCCAAAAGACCTGCACTTGCGACACCCATCGAAGCTAGTCAGTACTGGTGTATCTGGTACGGCGCTTCGGTTTGACCGCGGAACATCGCTTACTCCAACTACATGACTTGGACATGCACTCTGGCACCAGGCTCTTGACCGAGCTTGTTTTCTCCACTACAGGAGACAGGCACATTGCGGAGCAGAATTCAGCACTCCAGTTGTTATCATAGGCGGAGCACGATGTCCCTTGGCAATTTATCATCGATTGGTGATCCTCGTGTTTACCTCGTTCCCACCTTACCGCCATACAAGCCGGTATCATGATTATGTACTAGAGTAATTTCCGCACACTGTGTCCGCTTCTTTAAGGTTCTAAGTTACCGTACGACGTTGGCATCATCGTGAAAGTACTTAATCCTTTCTTATTGGAAAAGGGAGGATGCATGCACTGACCTTGAGGACTGTAATGGTTCCGCCTACTATTTTGGAAACACTCGCATCACGTTCCCCTTTTATGGTTAGTCCTGTCGTGCAGCGGCGGCCATGGGCCATACAGTGAGGATGCTCGGCAGAAGGTGAAAGAAACAAACCCTCAGCGCTCAGCGCTCATGCGATCATGACACACAGATTGCGAGGAAGCTCTCGTGGAGGGTCTCAAGTTCGCGTATTCTTGCTGTGAAAACCAATGTGTCTATTTTTCTAAGATTTTTCCTCAAAACTCTTTGGAAATAGAAGCATTTATTTTCAAGTATGTATGTAGTATTTACTGTCACTATTTTTTTTTCGAAGTAACTAGAGGCTTATCAAGTAGTATAGTATTGTATAGTAAAGAGCAGAAAGGAATATGAACCTTATAATAATCGAGTTTTCTTATGTGATATGGTTTGTAAATGGTTTTTGGGATCTTCAAGGATGGTATGTTCGTATTGGATTTTCTTCGATAGGTTTGAGGAAAGGAAAGGCGTAAGGAAGAATTGAGGCGCGGAAGAGTCTGCTAGAAAATAGCTAAAATGTGAAGGTAAGTTACCATCGTTGGGAAATTAGGGAACGAACTACCTCGGCGGCGAGCTGGCTTCCCCTTGGGAGGATAAGGCTGAGAGGTGTGCGGCGGTGAGCTCTTTCTCTTCCTTACTCGGCCGAGTATCGGCATTGGGCAGTCTTCGGGGCGCGGATAACTAGTCAAGGGACACGGAGACAGGACGTCGGAGAGAGGAGAACCTGACGTGGACGTAGAAACTGGGGACAACGTTGGAAGAGGGTCTGGAGGAGTGGCGGCTAGCATAAGGGAGAGTTCACTTTCGGATGTAACGAGACCGTCGAAATCACGGCTGGCGGTGGGGGGTGTGGTTGGCAGCTTGGCAGGGAGGGCCGACCAATTCATCCGGCCCGGGACGGCTGTCGCGAGCGATCGTATTTCAGGCTTGGTCGTGACGAGAGGAAATGGCCTAGAATCGAGAAGAGAATGATCGGGATCGGGGATACTTCCCCAAGACGATAACGAGGGCATGGAGGTATCCAGAAGGTACGACACCGACTCGGACACTACCAAGTTCACACTGCGATCGGCTTCAGAGCCTGTTCCTATTGAACCATCATGTGTGAGCCACGAAGAACGGTATAAAGAGTTCGAACAAACCATCAGAGGGCGTGCTGGACACATTGGCTGCCTTCTGTTCAAGGTACTTGACCCGCTCTTGAAGCGCAGACGACAACAGTATTGACTGGGATAAACGCACGTCGAGGTCACGTCGTTCGTTCTTCAGCCCATTGGTCTCCTTCTTCGGCTCGTGGGCCTCCTTCCTCAGTCCATTGGCTTCCTTCGTGAGAACCGACAACGTCTCCTTCACTTTCGCGAGTTCGATGTGTGTGTCGTCAGCAACCTTACTGGCAGCCATCCTCGCCGTCTGACTCTCGACTAGACTTGCCTCGAGGTGAGCGACCCGAGCCATCATGGCACCACGCTCGACCTTGAGATTGAGCAGGTCATCGACCTCATTCTTCAGATCATCAGCCTCCTTCATGAGCACCGGTATTATCGCCTTGACTTTCGCCAGTTCGGCGAGCGAGTCGTCAGAGGCCTTGTCGGCGGCGATTCTCGCTGTCTGACATTCGGCTAGACTTGCCTCGGATTGAGCGATCCTCGCCGTAATGACGCCATTCTCGAACTTGAGATTGCGTATCTCTTCGCGGAGAGAAGCATTCTTCGCGGTTTCCTCCGAAAGTCGGCAATGCTGGTTTGTGAGCTGACGGCGCTGGACGACGATGACGGCCTCGGTCGCGAGTACTTTCAATTGCTGCAGAGTGAGTTGGTACTCAGTGTCGACGCGGGCGAGTTGCTCTTGTGCGACTAGCTCATGGAGGTCTTCGATCATCTCGGTCCCGCCCAAGGGTGATACGGGAGTAGCAGGAGATCCCGCAAGACTCAGGAAGGCGAATGTCGGGTTCGTAGGGCGAAGCTTCAGGGGAGAGGTGACAACGAAGGGGTCATCAAATGAGGAGGAACGGATGACAGGGGTAGTCGAGCATGACAAGGGCTCATCTGGAAGTGTCGCGGCAACCTGAATGGGTGTAGGACCATTACTGCAGAGTTCCACGAGAGATATGTGCGGGTGGCGTGATCGTTCCTGGGTGGCTGGAATTGGAACCTTGGACTCATCCTTCGTCGGCAACCCGCGCCACTCGAGTACAGGTGGCGGCCCGTTGTTGGACTCAGAGTCCAAAGGTTTCCAGGGTTCAGTGTGCTCGAAGTCTGGCTGCAGATTGTAAATCTCGTCCTTGGCGTTCCAGGGCTTCCAGGCGTCAGTGTGCTCGAAGTCTGGCTGCGGGCTTTCGGCCTCATCCTCGGTGTCACAGGGTTTCCGGGCGTCCGTGTGCTCGAAGTTTGTTTCATCAGAGGCGTCCCGCATTTGGCCCCGAACCTCAGCTAGCTCGCGGTTCAAGGAGCGAATCGTCGCGTCGCGTTCGTCGATGACCAACGTCTGGTTCTCTATTTGTTCCTTAGCTTCGCGCACGTTTCTGAATGCAACGGCTAGCTCCTTGCGCAGATCAAGCGTAGACCGGTCGGCAGCTACTAGTCTCAACTCGGCCTGTTCTGCCATCGTCTTCCAGTGTTCCCGTTGCATCGCGCACGTTTCCAATTCCAGAGTCAGTGTCCGTTGCTGTACGCGTCCCGTATCCTCGGACGTGCGGAGGGCGGCCTGAACCTGTGAGAGGAGCATCTCCTTGGAGCGGAGAGTGTCGACCAGCCGCCCTTCCCGAGTAGCGGCGTTGTCGAGAGAGTCGCGTAGCTGTCCTTCCCGAGTCTCGGCGGAGTGGAGATTGAAGGTGAACATGGACTGGACCATATCCGATTGGGCAGTGAGAGTCGATATTCGCCCCTCGAGCCTTGTGACCTCTTTACGGCGAACTTGTGCTTCTCGTTCATGCTGCTCCCTCAATCTGGTGGCCTGCAAGAGAACACGCTCCTGGTCATTGAGTTGACCTTCTAGCTGGGTAATGACAGCGGATTGCTTCCGAATATCTGCGCGTTGATCGAGAGTAAGACTGCTGAGGGAACCGTTCTCCGCGACCAAGGTCTGGATGCGGGAATTTCCTCGTTCAATCTGCTGAAGAGCTATATCAAGTGCGCTACACTTCTTGGCCAGTTCGGTGTCCGTACGGCAAATCTTCGAGGTTTAGTCAGCGCCACAATATGTGAGGATATTTTAGTTGCTCTAACCTTCTCACGACAGTCCGCGTGAACGAAACCCGAAAACTTAGACGGAAAAGACTGTGCCAATGAGAGAAGTGCGGAAATAAGGCTGCGTAAATCGCTAGAAAACGGCAGGAATAGAAGAACGAGAAGCGACAATAGGACCAATGGCTTGGTGATCCGGAGAAGTTCGCTGCCGAACTCAAACCCTTGAGCAGAGGGAAGCTCGTTTGATGGCTGAGGAGACCACAATTGAGACGGCTCCAGGACTTTGGCTGATATATCGAGCAGAGGAGAGGCTGGGACGGCTGTTGTCGGGGTGAACTTGAGCTGGCGAGTTCGGGAAAACGGGATGAATGCGAAGACTCCGTGTGTCACTCGATACATGGAATCCCCAAGGTCGGCGATACGAGTTGAGAAATATTGGGAGATTTGAAGCATTGCGATTGCGTAGACGTTGAAATCACTGACGGTTGTTCAATGATAGAGAATTCCGTCGACTGGCTGGACATTGATATATGTACGGAGTACGGAGGCTGGCAATTAGCCTCGTATTTGCCCACTGGGCAAATGTGAAGTTATTGCACATATGTTATACAGCCCGAATCTAAATGATCGAAATGGTCAGAATCAAGACTAGTAATACAGCAGTTTCAAGTCGGATGGTTGGGCGGTTGATCGGATTGCGGCCCGTGGGTATCCGCTTGCAAGAACGTTTACGCCGCCGACACTGATGGTAGATAGTAGTATCAACTATTACTCGACTCGGATGAACATTGTATTTGGAGCCACGTCATCGCCTTTCTAGTGCCATACAGTATTGATGCACGGCCACTAATTCTGTTACTGATATTCTGATTTTATTGATGGCTGGGACAAGACTCTGGCCCCAGACGCCATGAAGTAGTCCGATGGGCCAATGACACTCGGGATAAGTCCCGAGACGAGATCTCGACAGACTTTTCAGTGAAATATAAGGGCTCGTCGGCTCAACAACTATTCCCATCAACGTCGTAGGATGGGTGCCCTCATTCCCGAGGACAACAACTTTGGAGCATTGTTCATCGGCGTCGTCCTCTCAGCAATGTAGGCTCTTCTACCCCCGTTGTAATGTCTTTAACTTGATATTCTCCGTTTTAGAATATATGGGGTTACTTGGCAGCAAGGCTACGCGTACTACACCATCCACGGCAACAAAGATCGCCTTTTCATCAAGATTCTTGTAAGTTAGCTGGCCGTCGTACAACCTCTTCGTTAATCGCGCGCAATATGCATGAAGGTTTCACTACTCATGTACGCGCCTAGTTTATTCTCGAGGTAACCCACTCACTTCTCCGGTGCTCCACAGGGTAGTAGATTCTGTGAACCTTGCCTTTGCCGCTCACGGATCATACATCACGAGCATTACGAATTTCGGAGATTATGCCGCCGACGCTTATTTCCCATGGTTGGTGTGGTGTAGGCCCTTCTTCACGATTTCGAGCTGATTCTCTCGATGATGCACTGCAGGAGCATACCGGTACCAAAGTTGTTCCTATTTGCAAGTGCCATATTGATCACCCCCTAGTCCATCGCAATCACAGGAAGTATGTGGTTCCCGTGATCTCTGGAACACGACTGGCTCAACTTGACCGCAGTGGTGCTAGAAATTCTCATCCAGCAGTACGTCCATTTTGGACAATGGGCGTCGCGCCATTAATTTCATTACCCTAGCTTCTATGCATACCGGGTGTACCGACGTACGTAAGGCCTATCATCTAGAGGTTTCTTGACTGGCCTTCCCCTAGTGAGCGAGGGGTCTATCTATATGCCGGCTGTCATCGTAAGCTCACCTTGTATTCCGTGGTACCACAGATTAACGATTGTGGTCTCATAGGTTGTGCTTTCCTTAACCGCGTTCGGTGCCTATATATCTATTTTTTTCCCCAAAAAACTTGTCTTGATTTACCACCAAATCCACCCGCAGCCTTTGGACAGTGTGCGCCTTGTATTTCCTATTTCGCCAACAGAAACACTGATCGTTGTTTCAGACTTTTCAATTACAGTGTATGCGCAAGAACCCTGATCTTTGGGCAGAGTTGCGAGTTCTGACTTTGGTTTCAGGGCTATGGCTCGGAGCGAGACGGAAACTCATATCAAGGTAAGTGATTCGATCCAATAATAGCCATTCCGTTGCCCACTATTCAAAGTTACCCTTTTTCATCGCTTCGGTAGCAATGCAGGTAGCGTGCGACATCATCATCACAACGAGTATGGTGTTCTACCTCTTCAAAATCCGCACGAGCATCCCGAGGTTCGTCCGTGATAATCGCTTCTCGAGAATTGACTCACTCTATAGCAGGACGAACTCCGTCCTCAACACACTTGCCCTGTACATCATTAGCTGTGGGACCCTTACAGCGTGAGCATATCCTCCACTTAAAATCCCCCTTTAGGCCTGATTTTTGACGACATCTCCTAGTATTTCTTCTATCGTGTGCCTTGTCACTGTCAGTAGTGCTTCTTGGCGCGCTCAGTCGCCTGCTCATCCAGACTCGTCTCCACTACTCACTCTTTCGCAGGTCTGCATATTCCAACATGACTGGATATACATACCCTTCTACATTTTGCAAGTCAGACTATATTCGTGTTCATTCATGTCTGTGTAGGTGGCCGCAGTCACCATCCGCAATCTGAGGCACCTTCTGACCGTGACATACAGCTTGAACTCTAGAACCCACATCCGGCAGAAGTTTATGGGGTCCGACACTGGCGTGATCACCATTTCTCAGCTCCAAGCTGATACCAATTCCCAGGAGTTAACAAATCTCCCACACCGACACGGTACTCTTTCCACAGTGGGTCGGACCACGCCGCCTCCCACAATTCGAGAACAACGTCATGTCAGCCTCTCATTGTTGGAAACTAGTATACCCTTCGACATCGAGAAGGCCGCACGCGAGTTTCGCACCTGAATATGCGGACCTGCTTTGCCAGTATCGTGGATATGTATTTGTATCACACTGCGTCGTTGCGGCATTTTAGATTGCCAGTAAAATCACGCTAGCGAATGTAGAATGGTCCACCGCTGGGGAATTAGACGTTGGTCGCATAGCACTCAAGCGCGTCAAAATTCTGGTGAGTGAGACGGGGTGAGTATCACTGCCCGTCATCCTGCCCCCATTACTTGAGTCTCGGCGCCATGGTATGCCTCTTTCGGCCTTTATCTTAGTGCACCTGAGAGTACATAACCCAATCACGATGCAGTAGCACGTTATCCTGATCCCAACTTCTGCCAGTGTGTGCGCGAACTCGATCCCTCTGGAGAGTAGTCGATGTCGTACAGCAGAATGCCTTGTGTGTCACTTCTAGAAGGTAGACTCGTGACCAGCCGTTCGAATGAGAGGATTTTCGAGGTCCTGCGGAGCCTGGTACCCCATAGAGGGAAGAACGGTCACTGGCACCAGTCTATCTAGCAGGCACACAGTTGCACATGGGCGGTAATGAAACGCCCTGGTTATTAAATTCGAATTTAAAAAACATAAAATCAAATAATCACATAAACATGATAATATTAAACATAAACATAAAATTAAACTAAACAATATCAAAATTAACATAAAACATTAAAATTAAACTAAACTAAACAATATCAAAATTAACAAGCGACCTTACTCTGGGGAGTTAGGTCTAGGAGGCGAGTGCCCGAAGCTAGGAAATTTAGTATCCGGCTCTGGCGAAGGATTCGAGGTCAGCCTCCTGGATGTTACAATGGGCGTGCTCGATGGGCAGTCGGAGGGTAAGAAAAATGCAAAATCGTTAGCCCAAGCGTTATCCAGTTCCAGATCGGGCGGTTCAATGCCGCATTCGGTACTGGGGACTATTACAAACCAAGGTTAGAATTAAAGAATAAATATACTATTGAGAAGGTACGCACTAAAGCCTTTAGGGAGCCCGAAGTCGATCGTTGGTATGTATGGGCGCGCGAAAGCGCGATACTGATTGGGGCGTCGGCCCCTCTTCGGCTTGCTAAAAATGCAAGGAGAATCTTCATTAAGGACAGCGTGTTCGCGAGCGAGGACTGGATCGAGTAAGCCCGGAAGTAGACGCGGTAGCGGTGGCTCGGGCGAACTGGTACTGCGATTGAGGTTTTGCTCAGGCATTGGCGGAGGAGATCCCGGCGGCGTGTGACTCGACAGGTCACCGCAGTGACTGATTTCAGACGTCAGCGCCGACTCCTGACGATCAAGCACTATTTCTTACCTCCCAGGGAAGAGTTCATAACGGAGGCGGGATGGTGGGGCCAAACGACCGGCGGTGGCGGCGTTGGTCGGTCGGAACAGAGTGCTACCCTGCACTCCAAAACGAACCGAACCGCTGAAATCCAAGGGTCCTGAGGCGCGATAGTCAGTGGCTGTCTTAGCTGAGACCCATGCAGTCAACTCACGACTAATCATAATCTGCGGAAGAGGGAGATTTAACGGATTACGGGATATAGACGACGTGTTGTCAGCCTCCTGGAGAGGTAATCGCGGCGGCAGCGTCTTCTGAATAACAGGAAAACGGTTTGTCAGCATGTAGCTTTGACTTGAAGGCGGTATACTCACCAGAATATTGACGCCGCCGTCTTGTTCCACATTCTTACCTGATGGTTGTAGCGTAGATCCAATGGGTGGCCAGTCCACTGAACCGACACTACTCCCAACAGGCGAGAATGCTAAGGAACTTTCCCGCGATGGACCTAGTCGGAAAGGAGGCACCAGAGGATGCCGTGCTGTCGACAAATCTAGGCGCGGTAGAGGACCAAGACTCGAAGGAACATTATCTAAACTGAAAATAGTCTTCAATGGATTTGAGAAAGGCGAAATATTTCTAAATGACGGTGGTGTCGGTGGCGGCGGTGGCGGTGGCGGCGAATCGAGGGAGGGAAGCTCGACGCTGTGCGTGGCGGGTGTAGGATCTAGTATACCCAAATGTGTCAGCTCACAAGACCACATCATCACAAACTGCACACAGACCTTTCGTTGCCGAGCAAAACAACGGAGAATCGGCATGGGCTAGGTGCATCTCTTCAGACTTCAGACTGAGGCTCAACGAATTCACTTCGGCTTCTAGAATCTCGGCCCGCTTCCTTAGCACAGCAGAGAGGGACACGGCTCCCGGATGCTTGAATTTCGACGCCTCAACCTCAGCCTTTAGAGACACGAGGTCGGCACTGCGCTGATGCAACAGTCGGACGGCATTGCGAAACTTTTCGATACCTGCGCGCCGCGCCTCTTGGAGGCGCTTCATCCTCGCCTTGCACAATTTCAATTCACGCGTGACCTTCTCAGCATGTGCCCTTGTGTTCTGGAGCGTTTCTCGCTCGAGATCGAGCTCGCGATTGGCTTTGGAGGCTTCTTCTTGCGTCACACTCAAGCTTTCTTTCGTCGCCGTCAGTTCATCTTGCGTCACACCCAGCTCCTCCATCGTCGACGCTAGTTCCTCTTGCGTAACGCCCAGCTCCTCCATTGTCGACGTCAGCTCCCCTTGCGTCACGCCCAACTCGTCCTTCGTCGCCGTCAGTTCCCGCTCGGACCGCTCGCGGGCTCCCGCCTCTCGAGTGCGCTCTGCTCCCAATTGGGAAATCGTCTCGAGTAAGCGTTCTACCCCGGCGCGCCAAGAGTTGGCGGAGTCGGATACTCGGCCGAGCCATGCGGAGATCTGGCGTGGGTGATCAGGTGAGTGGAGAGTCGTAGGATCGTGGGGGTTCCGTTCGGGGGTCCGCCTCAGCGACTTGGGTGAGACGGGGCGAAGTTTGGCGATGGGATCGAGGGGCGGTGTGCGAACGTCGGGGATATCGGGTTGCAAAGGAGGCGGCGGCAGCGGTGGCGGTGGTTGTCCGGTGTCATCCGGTGTGATTACAACTGCATAATTTGTGAGGCTAGGTGTGTGGGCATCGTCCAGTAGTGACTGTGTACGGTCACGGGACTGCGAAAGCAAGTTATCCAAGAGGTCGAGTTGTGACTGAACGTCCTCCGTCTTCTTAGCGATGAGGCGCATCTCAGCTTCGTAAAGACGCCGGGATTTGACTTGTTCGTCCAGTTCCTTTGTCCTACCGATCCGGAGTTTGCGCTCGCTCTCAAGTTCGGCATCCAGTCGCGCGATCCTGTCTACAGCATCCTGGAGATCGGCGCGCGCAACGAACAAATCCTTGTTGGTGGATCGGATGACGTGGTCCTTCTCCGCCATGACCTTCGATTGCTGGTCAAATATTATTGCCGCCTCGCGAGTCTCATCTTCTGTGGCGGCGAGGTCGGCGCGCAAGACGACGTCCGAGGCTTCGAGGGTAGCGATGAGGTCTTTCAGTTTCTTCCGCTCTTTTTCGGCGGCATGCAGGTCGGCTTTCAGTTTCCCCTCGCGAGTTCGGGAAACGTCCAGCTGTCGGCGTATGGATTTCTGAGTATCGGCAAATGCGGAGTAGACTTGCTGAGTCCTCAGTCGGTGCTCCTTCTCCTGCTCCAGCTCCAGCTTGTGCTGTGTCAGCAAATTTAGCAGCTCCTGTTCGCGGTACTGGAGCTCTAGATGCGAATTTGTGGCCGGGAAAATCGGTGTCTGGTCTTGTTTGGGTCCGGAGGGCGGGTTTCGGCGCCAGATAAACTTCTTGTATGTGACGGTCTTATTTACTATTTGTTCATAGATCGCAGTCAGGACAGGCGGTGTCCGAGTATCCGGCAGAGTTAAAAGCCCGCAGCGCTGCAGGATATTAACAATCTAAAACGATAGAATAAGATATTGATGCGCATGAGTGACGAGTGACGATACTCACAATATTCGAGAATTTCTGGTCGGTGGATAACTTAAATATAATAAAAATTAATGTTACGAAAGATGCAATGGCAGGCTGAGGGATTTAGTCAGCATAGAAGTACGGCCAGGAGAGGGGAGGCCGCGTACTGATTCGGTCCATAATAGAAGAAAAGAGACAAACGATACTAGCAGGCGAAGAGAAAAGATCCGAGTCGAAAAAAGATTGGGCACGAGACTGAATAGAGGCACGAGGCTGCTGAATACGGGCACGAGACTGAAGATTGACTTGAAACTAGAGGCTTTGGAATTCTTTCGTGAGAGACGGGAAAAGGCAGAGATCTTGTTGGCAATAGTGGCAAAAACGTAGATGAGTCCTGGGAGAAGAAACACGAATGCAGAGATAAAGGCAAGCAATAAAAGAATATGCGTGAGATCGAGAAAGTGGTGTTGCGTGACGGTGACGAGGGAGGATTGATAACTAAGAGTGGGAATGGCGGACGGCTGAATTAGAGGCTCGATGACGATTAACTCGGTTGGCGTTGTGACCAAGGGAACAATGGGAGCCTCCAGGAGGTGGGCAGGATGAGGAGAGCAGAGGCTGGGCGTAATATGAGTAGCCATTTCACGAAGGGTTCTGAACCGAAGGAGTCCTCGCAGTAGCAATTTGCCGACGTACAGAAACCCTGACGCGAGGGCAAAGAATGGGAGCATTGTGAACAGGTCACAGCGGTGCTGAGAGTTGTAGACTTGTATTCGATGGGGAAAAAAGAGGGTGAATGGTCGAGCTTATATACCTTTCCTTTGCATCCCATATCAGCGCGTATGACCGAAACAGCTCGTCAGCCCAAGCCTGAAAGAGTACTTGCATCCCATCTCCGCCGGGGAGTCGTAGTCAAACAGAGTATATGAACATCAAGAGGCTGACATGCCACTGGGCCTTCACATGATAGTGTTGAGACGAGAACGCACGATAACGCAGGCGAGAACCACTGGCACGAACAAAACATTCATTACGTAAGTGCTAACGATCTCGATTGCGTAGTTTCCTACCGAATGACCTTCATCTGGTTCAAAGAATCGGAACGCCCTGTCAATTGACATGGGATTGATTCTGCCAGTGACTGACACTCATTCCTTCGCTCCGGTGGGGCTCCGCCCGATATAATCTTGGACTTGACTCTATTTCCGATCGAGCACTTTGTGTTTCTGCCCGTTCTCTACGAAACACGTTTCTTTCCTTACAGCTTGGACTTCCGTTACCTATTGAAGGAATTGGTACCCATCCACCTTCGCTGCCCGTAGTATTCCAGACAATGGGAGTTTCATTCGTCTGTCTCACACCACCGCGCCAGCACTGGCCTCTCTTTCCGCCCCACGGCGCAGCGCGGCGTCTCTCCTCGGACAGCAAGGTAGTAACACGCGAAAAAAGCTGGACAGTAGCCTGTTAGCCCTCCTCTCCACTCAACACCGCCGCTTCACGACATGCTCGCATTCCAGTTCCCGCCCCACCACTGGCGCACACGATCTCCGCCCCACTCCTCGTACTCGGCCCTACTCACCGCCACGCGCTGCAACTCATCCGTCTGCGCGAACGCCGCCATACCGCGCCACGCGTCCATCGACGGGTCTACCGCGCGCACGATGTGGAGCGGCATCTCGGGCGGGAGGATCGGTCGCAGCGTCGCGTGCAGCCGGTCTGTGAGGCCAGGCATTTGCGCAGGCGAACCTGTGAGGAAAACGTTCTGCGGGCGTGGTCAGCGACGCGTCGGTGGAAGGAAGGAGCGATACGCACCTGGACGAGGCGCCCGCGGTCGGCCAGGGAGAAAGAAGCGAGGACGGTTTGCAGGACTTCGCCGAGCCCGGCACTGTCGACGCCCGCCATGCTTGGCGCGAACCACGTCTCGCACACGCGCCAGCGTTCGATGCTCAGGTGGATTCGCGCGCGACCTGTGATGCAATGCCGTGAGTAGTCATATCGGGCATTGGCTGAAGGGGACAAAGCAAGCGTACCTTCGACATCGCCGTCGACGTACTGTGGCCGGAAGGCAGACATGAATGCGGAACGCTGGGAGGAGAGCGCCGCGTGAGTCTGCTCGACTCCAAAGTTGGGATCGTGCGTGAGGAGCTTGTTCTCGACGGCCTGTAGTTGGGTAAAGTCGTCCTCTTCATCCGACGACACTGCCGTGGTATCCTGAGGAAGTAGAACTTTAGCAAGCAACGAATACGGGCACAAGGAATAATGCGCACAATTTTGCGATAGATGGCCCAGTCGTCATCGTCCGCGCCGAACATGTCCTCTGGACCGCGTGCCGTGAGTGATGGAGTTTAATAAATCATAACGACGATACGCACCACCACCACCTTTTCGTCGCTTTTTGCCAACGCGCTCGTCGGCTGCAAGACTGGCAATGTTTTTCATTCGGGCCTGCGCGGCCGCGCTCTTACGATCACCCAGTGCAATTTTGCGCCGGTTGCGCTCCTTGATGCGCTCCATGACGGAAGTATGCTCTGCACGAACCCGCGCGACCCACGCTGACGGATTTGCTGCACGTTCCTCGTCTTCTTTGCGCTCCTCAGCAGCACGCTCCTCTAGGCCTTTTCTTTCTCGCGTCGTGCACGGGCGCGGGCCTCGAATCCGGCCTTTAGAAGCTTTTGTTTCTTCTTCTCTTTGAGACCGTCTTCGTCGAGCTGTGGGATTTCTTTAACGATCACGTGGTGTGATCATTTTGAAAACGCGCATGTTACCTGGTCGTCTGGCGTGTCGACGAGCGGGAATGACGGTTCTTCCTGCTGCAGCAAGGGCCTGTTCATCTACTTCACGAGAAGGGAAAAATGAGTGCTTACTATGACGTCATCGCTGTCGTTGGCAGCTTTTTTCCGCGTCTTTTTCAAGTCGGCTTCGAGTTTCTTGATGGCTTGGTCGAGAGCAGCATCGTCGCTGAAACCTTCTGACTGCAACAAACTCTGTGACCAGAAGGCTGAATGAGAAGGGTATAACGAAAAAAGGAGTGAAAACATACTTGCCACTCCCGTCTTGTCTCCTCCGCTCGGCGCTCCTTAAGGTTTGTTAGATATTGCAAGTCGCTCTCCTTCTGGACGAGCTATTCGACGTTGTTAAAAGTCCAAAGTACGGCATTTATTCAATCATGATACCTTGTCAATGCGTGCTTTGGTTGCCATTTCTTGTAGCTTTTTGCCTTGCTCCCGCCGTTTCTCCGCCGCACGAGCGATTTCCTCCTCCGTACGCTCGTCCACGGGAGGCAGAACGAAAGGGAATTGTACGATACGTTCCACAGCACGCAATTGCAGTGGATCGCGCAGGCGCCGGAGGAGTGCGGTGTAGTCTGGTGACATCTCGCAGAATGTATGCAGCATCCACTACGCGCGCGCGTCGGTGAACGAGGACGAGGGTGAAGGAGCAAGTACGGACATTCGTATGAGCGGTTGTCATGCGCGTTAAGAATGTCGGGTATTTAAGTTGGATAAGCTTGAGGAGGTATTCAGATGCTTGCTGGGACCCCCACTGTATTCTTCGTGTTTTTTAAAATCAATTCTAAGTCGGGCGATCTCACGAGGCGGATAACGCACCGTTTGGCTTGGCTCATAATGCCCTTACCATCGAGGATAGGGATGACCGAGGTAGATGCGGTATTGAAAGATATGGCGAGCCCGCTGGCGGAGTGTGACGAAGATGGTGACGTGGGGCGGTTGTTGAGATAGAATGACATGACAGCGTCGACGGCATAGGTCAGAGATGGGACAGAGTAGAGCTCAAACATGAGTTCCGACGTTACTGAATATCAATGAAGGACGGAATGCTGGAGAAGTAGGGTACGCACGCGCTCGTGAATGAAGTGGTGACGCCAAACGCTCTGACATGATCACTGGGTGGTCGACGGTCGGCGTATCAACCCCAAGTCGTATAATGGCGTAGTCCAACGCATGCTCCTACTCACCGCAGGACAGATTAGAGACCATAGTTCCGTCACAGTTCAAGCAGCGCTCACTAATGCATCGAAGTTGAGTAGCACGTCCCCCTCCCATGGGGTCTTCGCCTGCGATCGCGCGCCACTCTCTGCGTCCACGGCATCCCCAAACAAGAGAAGCTGTTTTCCAGCCTTGCGTTCCTTATACTTTGAGACTATGTTCGGAGCGACCTGCGGCGTTGTAGAGGTAGCGAAGCCGAACCTCAAGCTGCTGGAACCATTGTCGATGACGAGTGGTGTGTGCGCGCTGCGATGCGCGTCGTATGATACGGAAGGTAGGATAGATGGTTGAGAGAGCGCTGGGAATGTGTAAATCGCAAGAGGCGAGTCCGGTGTCGTTTCCCCAGTCAACGACATCAAGTTGTCCAAATCTCCAGACGCGACGCAGCGTGTCCAACAGTCGGCGGGTTATCCGGCCCGGATTTAGTGACGGCATCCCGAGTCATCCTATTTACACTACCATGCTCCTTGCTTTCCACGATAATCTAGAGGACTCACTCGATGCCGTGCCCGACGATGTCACTCCTCTTACACGCCTCCAAAACGCTGACTAGTACCACCCTCCGATAACCAAGGGGCACGATGTCGACAGCTAACGTAACGCCCTCAATCTGTGTACGCGCCGTGTCAGGTCCCCGTGCCCCAGTTTTTTCTCGGTTATTTGGTTGACAGTTCGCACCCCGTTGGACAACGCGTGACGATAGTACGTTTGAATGGGCAAGATGAGGTACTTAATCGACCCTTAGCTTTGCTCTGTGTCCCCGTCAACGCTGCTTCAGGTGGCGAACACTTGGTCTTCCACTCGATGCCATGGATGTCCTCTCTCTAAACTCTTCGCGCGATTTTAACTGATTGTTTCTAAAGGTGCTGTTGTCCGCGTTTCCATCGCGTGTCCCAAAAATACACTGCCTAATGGGTATTCCGAACTGACTGTGTCGCCTTGTACATCCGGCCTTGATAACGCAAGACATGATGCAGCCACGATGGTTACAGTTCTCGCGAAACGACGCCGTAACTCCGGTTGCGCAGTCGCCGCACTCCCTCCTGAACTCCTTTCCTATGTGTTCTCGATGAACGTGCTGTCCGATCGTCCTGGTCAGAAGAATGGAAAGTACAATTTGGGGTGGATCTCGGCTACTCAGGTTTGCCATCGGTGGCGCGAGGTGTGTAGCGAGACACCAGCCTGGTTTCCCCATATGTGTACATTGACTATGGGGTGCATCAGATCGCGCTCGCCACGCCGTCCCTCTGGAGATATTTGGATTTTACTTGCATGTCGCGGAGGTGGTGCTCCGAAATGCTGCGTCGATCCGGCAATTGTTCCCTCCAGGTCGCGCTAAGGATTGCCACGTCTTCGGGCCTATTCCCTGCCCGGAGCAGCTTGGACGCTGCGCGGGAGCTTGTGAGACCAGAGTGCTCGCGGCGTCTTGCAGGTCTTCATCTAGATCTAAGCTTGCGAACTAAACGCGATGTCGAGTCACTCATTACTTCACTACAACACTCAGTCCCACGACTGGAATATCTGGCCTTACAATGCACGTCATGGTCATGGGAGCTCGTACAATCAGCACCTTTACTCACGTCTGCCTAGTCTCAGGAGACTTAGACTAGCAATGTCTTCCTCTCCCCTTGGGTCTCTCCCATCTTAACAAGCCTCCAGGAGCTTGATATAAGCTTTGTTCCGCATCGTCTACCAACTCACACGATTCACTTATCACTTATGGCGAAATGTCCACCATTTTGCGCCGCATGCCGGAGCTACGACGCCTCGCTTTACGAAATGTCTTTCTAGAGGGTACACATGTCGACGAGATGATGAATGGACATATTTTCTCCCTAATCTACGGCAACTGTCCTTGATCGACCAACAAGGTTGTGATCTCCTTTCATTTGCCGCTTCTCTTTGTCTGCCCTCCGAAACGTGTGCCGAGATTAAGACGAACGGACGAGCGTGGGTGGACACCCTACTTCCACAGTACGAACTCACTTTCGGCCCCGTCCGGAGGCTGAAGCTGTTGGCAAACGTACGCCCGCAAGTCTCCCTCGAGTTTTGCGCATCGGACGCTCTCACGGTCGACCGTTCTGCCCCCGCGCAGCTCCGCCTCGCCTACTCCCTGCTTCCCTCGCCTCTGCCGCCTCCTCCACACGCCGCATCACCTCCACTTCCCTCCCTAGCCGAATAACGCACCATTTCGGCGCGGCACGGTTGCACCTGGAGGCTGCTGTATCTAGATATCGCAAGCCATGTACCGTGGCCGGCAGACTGCTGGCACGCACTGTTCGCGCACGCAACGCAGCTGCGGCAGATCCGTGCAACCTATCGCGGCGCTGTCGACGGACTCATACTGCAGGTGTTTCTTGCTGCCACCCATGACGACAACGAGTCGCGATTGTTGCCAAGCC
Source organism: Lactarius quietus (assembly GCA_015025155.1). NCBI lineage: Eukaryota > Fungi > Basidiomycota > Agaricomycetes > Russulales > Russulaceae > Lactarius > Lactarius quietus. The sequence goes on along the minus strand of WITN01000398.1, from coordinate 35,079 downwards.
TCCGCTCCGTGAAGCTCTCCCTCGTCGACTTGGACGAGGCCGTCGATACGGTCGACCCGCCACGGGCGCGCGGGGATCTACTCTTTGACGGCCTCGCGCGACGCCGCAGCTTCCCAGGAAGCGAAATACGGGAACTAGAGGTCCCAGATCATGATGGGCGTTGGGTTGCGAAACTGCAGCAGATCGTACCCGGCGTTGTGCACGCGTGGATATGATCAAGTAAGTTGCATGACAAAGGGTTTCCCAGGGCTAGAGCACCACTGTCGATCGCAAGCACGCCATACAGAGCGGAGAGAGCGTAGGCAGCATCTTCCTATGACAGCTGGGAAACCCAAGGTGGTAAACAAGCGTACACGCGTTGATTTTGTTTGCGCAGAGTTCTCTCAACTCAAAAAGAACTGATATAGAATACCGTCTTGTCCGTTTAGCTTAACTTATTCTTCTTGATACCCTTAGGTGTTGCCACAATCAGATCAGCTGTCACCGGGGTAAGGGGTAGAGTGGCGGTTCGACAATTCGACCGAGAGAACGTGGTGTTGTGTTCAAGTTATCGGTGATTGATGCCCTTTTGTTGGAATCATTGATTTCTTCGTACGAGAATCAGGAAAGAGCGCCAATTGATCTGGCGAAGTGCGGCCCGTATGGCAATGATGATGACATCCTGATCTTTGGTCAACGCCACCTTCGCGTTTACCTAACAACTGGCTTAATGATTAGGAGAGATAAGAGCAGTCTACTTCGGACGTTTCAAACACCATCACCGTGATGATGATGTACAGTATGCCATGCCTCCAAACCTTTATGCGATATCAAGTTTCAGCGGTTCGTCGACTGAATCGAAAGGGACATAATTCCCGCGGATGCGGCGAGTCGATTTCTGAACGGATCAAATCGTCTCAGAAAAAACGAATTAGATTACGCAACAACAAGTGGTTTACGTCTATCAAATTGGACTTGCGTTCTCGCACCTTTTGTTACGTTTAATGAAGGTGTTTATCTCATGCTTGGCTTGGAGGTGAGGGCAAACGCAAAACCGAGTGTGTCAAATGGGAATCACTATTATGGAAGCCAGGGCGCGCATTAGAGCAATCATACTGTATCCGCTGCATTGGAGCGTGATTGCCCAATCGTAGTATCTGGCATGTCAGGCGACCCCGGCCATGGGGTCCACGGTCATCAAGAAAAGATGCCTATTCGAAACACGAAACATGACGCGCCATGCGCAACATGTTGGGTTCTTAATGTCGCCGAGCGTTGAGTCCATCTCCTCGTACCTAGGGTCTAAGTCGGGAAGTCAAACCCAATTCAGAGTGACCGCGTGGAAGAACGAGAGTTGCCAAACCGCGCCCAGCGGCCAAGGACATTCGGTCGTTTGGATAGAAGCACTATGCTGAACAACAACTGATACCATTTTGACGAACAACGGTTGATTTCAATTGGCGGCGATCGCAAGCCGGATCGCAGTCTTCTGTATGGCTAGAGAAACCTTGAAAGAAATAACGAAACTTGGAAGAACGAATTAAGCGCACTGATGATAGAGCGTGGGTAACGAAGTATTGAATGGATGATAGATAAGTTACCTGAGCAAAGACGAGTTTCGAATTGACGTAGTATTATCATGTATGGAGTTAAGCTCCGCGTGACATCGGGAACGATGGTTCCTTATCGGGGATACCGGTGAGAGCAACCGCATTCACAGAGAACTGAGAGTAAGTGTTCTCTCTCACCTAAAGTAGAACGAATGGCGATTGATGATCGCAAAAAGCTGGCTCTTCTTTTATTTTCGATATAGAAGGTTGCCTTCTCCTCAACCGCAGCGACCGAAAATCGCGCTGCATGACCAAGCCGTCCGTTCACATAAGGTGGACTACAGCATGTTGCCATTGGTGACTACTGTCATTGAACGCGGTGATACCCGAGACGCCAATACTACAAGGCGAGTAACGTCCAAGCAGCACCGTGGCCAGTTGAAACGTCAACGAGAACTAGACGAGCGTGGTATCATGACGGGCGACGAGTTCGCTGTTGGACTAAGCAGTAGCCTGAAGGCGGTGTACGCAAAGTTGACAGGGTAAGGATCGAAGTTGCCAATTAAGGGCTCAACGTTCATAAACCATATAGAGTTCCGCCCGCGCGATACGATGTCGCTGAGAGAGGCGCTGCGGGTGCTATTCGCACAGGATCCGGAAAAGGAAGGTGCGAGAAGGTATCATTTGACGAGAATACCCATATTGCGACTATGGGCGCGAATGAATGTAGAAGCGCCACAAGCCGCTCGGATCTCTTGTACCACTCCGAGGGGGAGGGTAGAGAGAGGCTTACGCGGCCACAGACTCTGAGAGTATTGGTTCCTATCACACATGAGGGACTATAGGGGGCAGTGCGTGACTCGACTGAGGTGCCACTGCTGAAATTTTGATTCGTTTCAAGTTATCGCGCTCTGGGTATGTGAGCAAGGATCAAAGAGCCTAGAGCTGCGGACCCAGACAGGCAAGTGAAAACTATCTTTCGCGGTTCGGGAAAGTGGTGCCCAATGTGACGGCGGAAGAGGTCAACGAAAGCTCCTAAGGTGGGAGGCGCCTTTAATGATGAACAAGGCGGACAGAAGGGGGAGAGGAAGCCGCTTACGGGGAAGAGGTCCCGTATGCACACCAACACATACGCCGCATTAAGAGAGATGATCACGATGCTGATTTTAACGCGCATAGATGCACCAATATATGATGCACGGTACCACCATCTTTATCTCTGGACGCCGCCGCTCCAATCCAAAAACAAGGACTCCATGCAACGTGAAAAGGCAGGGCAATGACTCCACTTAAATGGTAGACAAGATTTCAAATGGACTATGTTTGCAAACGAAGGGTTTGGGCGCATCAAGGATGAGCAGACCGTTAGGGTTAGTCAAAGAGCACCTACAGCAGACATGCCAGCCCTTTGATGATATGCTTGACGACCGCAATAAAGTCGGCCCCGCGGACGAGGATAACGTCATATTGGGCACGTGCCCATTTGGGGCTGCGCTAACCGAACACGGTCCGATATGGCACATATCCGGACACCAGGGAAGCTGGAGCTGGAGCTGGAGCTGGAGGCGGTGGCCCCATATCCTCGATCAGAGGGTAAGGCTAAGCATAACAGAAGTCATACAGAGCGCAAAGGGTTGGCCGCTGTATGGGCGCGAGAAAACGGAGGACAAGAGTGGGTTAGCTCTGGCGCCACGCCGCACCAGATATTGGGCGGGCTATGCAAGTAATGTGGCGTCGCATTTGTGTTTTTTTTTCTGTGCGCTGTTTTGTTTTATTTTTCTCCCGAGGGTCGACAAAAGCCACGGCACGTTGCTTTAGCAATAAAACCAAGGAGACTAGATAGGGTGAAGCAGAATGCTGCAAGAGGAAATATGAGAAGGTACAGCACGGGCACGTTGCAAGACCGCAGGCTATTGCCGAGCTCCTAGTGTCATCGTCTGACATCGCAGCATGGGGAGGTGACTCTAGTTAGGAGACAGAAGGGGCTGTGGACTTGGCCGAAGAGGGTTACTGTAGGAGCGCTGGTGGAGAAGAGGGGGAACACCACAGGGCAGGGGTTACTGCAGTAGGACATTGCCGTTCTGGCTGGTAGCCCGTGGTGCGTGAATTGGTGTACCCGCGGAACGCAACGTGTTGGTGCTACTGAAACAGGAGGAGACAGTTGGGGGAAGATAACCGCATCAACACGAGGTGATGTGGGAATGGATAGGGACCGGGCTGGACCCACACACATTGCGAGGGATGTCAAAGTGGAGCTGTGTTTGTCCAGGACGCTGTGAGGAGTAAGAAGGAAACTTGGCTCGTCCAGTAGCATGTCCCGCCTGTATGAATGGAGAGAAAGACAACCTCCACGATCATACCGGATTCAACGCCATCTAAACCATAAACCAAAAAACGAATTAGCTATCGGACTAGCCCGCATTAGAGCCCTTTTGATGTGCACCTCCATAAGGAACCACATATAGCACCGTAAGCAGCACAAATGATGGATAGACGCCTCGTTATCTACTTACAGGTCGTCAACGCGGCTTATCTGTCGACGTTGTACGTTCATTATCAAATATCCATTAAGCCACGCTTTCACGGCGGACCAAGAGAAGGACCCGCATTAAGTTCAAAGCGTAGAATATACGCATGTCTCAATTAATATTGTGCTTCTCGAGCTCATGCTCGCAACCGAAAGCAAGTTCCAAGCTGGTCATTTTCCAGTGATAGCCCTGCCTCGTGGCATCTTGCTTCAACATCCGGAGCGGGAATGAGAAGGGCAGTATTGCGGGAACTGCAGCGTGACAACCCGATCCGGGAATGGGAGTAGAAGGTTGTTGACAAGGTGAGGCGCGTGATTCTGATACAGTGCTTGGTGCCGGCCAATGGATTGGCGACGAGGTCTGCGTCGTTCATCCGTGATTTGGTGTAGTGCCGCGTACGGTCATTAATGACCGACCAGGCTCCCGAAGTGCCGACCGTACAAGTATCATGAGCTTGACCGGGAGCAGCAGCGAGCTTTCTGTATAAAGTATCCACCAAGACACCGCCATCTCCGTATGACCACCGCGGACCGGAAATTGCCTCAGTCAAGTCAACGGATTAAGAAGGTGTCTCGCTAGATACGAGCACTCCTTTACGATAAGCATGTCCATTTCAGGCTTGCTCAACTCTGATAGTGCGGCAATCCGCGAGCGTTCCATCGAATGCTCCTTTTTTCCCTCAGTGTTGTTGATCGCGCCCAGAACCTATCATCAGCGGTTGCGCACGACCGCTCCGACATTTGACAGCTTGTTCGTAGTAAACAGTTCCGATCCTTGTTGTGAATCCAGCGCTGAGCCTGTACGATGCGAAAGGGGGGGAAGCCGTCGGACTGCTGTGGCAGTTTCCGCGGTCGTGAGGAAAAATAAGTCATGTTCCCATCCGAATGCGATCACTAGCATGTCCTGCGTGCATGCGCTCGCGATAGAAGCTTGTAGATAATCATGCGTACCACTGCGAGGCGCTCGTCCAGCAACGTGCGCAATGCACTCGAGCGCGTGTAAGTTACGAGAAGATATTGTGTTCTGAACGCAACCCATAGAAGGAAGACGCATGCGCTGTATACAAGAACATTTGTGACTCACCGCCGGTAGGCAAGAATGATGAGCAAGGGAGATCAGTCATTCCCTTCCATTCCTTGGCGTTCTCCCTTTCCCCTTCTCTCTTTAGGCACGCACATGCGGCAGAGAAGAGGGCCGGTGGCAACAACGATGGACATACGACAGTTTCAGAGGAGCTTCCGATCCAGCAGCAGCAGCTTTGGTTCTCTGAAACGTCGCACCTGCTGTATCGGCGGCCGACTTGCATATCACGGAGACCGACAATTGGGCAAATGGTTCGTTCCAGCGACGTCAGCAACTTCTCCCTAGCGGGTACCGAGTTCGGCAGCGCAAGACACCGCCGCGCATGATTAAGGGGGAAGAACCCGGTAGGTAATCACGGCGCACCTCCATAGGTGTGAGCCACGTGTGGGGACCAAGAGGAGGCCCGACGCGAAGGGGGAAAGGGGGCTTGCCCGGCAACTACCTTTAAAGTTAACCTTGCATGAGCCTTGCTGTCGGTCACAGCTATCGCGAGTCGGATGCGCGCCCCGCCACTGCGGCGCCTCTCTGCCCTCAAACCTTGCTCAGTTCGCTGCGGCCAGTTATCAACTCAGACATACATCGAAGGGCTCCTCCGCGCGAGCGAGGACTTCCTTTTGCTACAGGAGCAGCAGCTGCGTTTCACAGTTAGGCCAAGTAAGGCCGAGCGTGTCCGACAAGGTTTGTATTTTTTGCGCGTGTTCCGAATGCGCTCCGCAGATTCGGAGGTAGGCGCGATCCGCATCCATGTATGTCGATACTCAGCGTTCAGCATACGAGGATCGAGACGAGATGTCGCTGGGATGGGCGACGGTGGCGGTTGCCAGCTGGAGTCTAGAAAACAAACTGGGGTGGGAATCCCACTTTATCGATCGTTGGCAGAAGCTTTCGTCTTCTCGACGAAATGTCCCTCCACCACCCTAGAGAGAACGATGAGACTTGAAAAATAAAAATAAGGTGTCTGGGTTTATGACTGCTCATCGTCACAATCTGAATCCGTTGCGCAATGTGAGTGCGCAAACTTCAAAAATGCTATCGGACACGTCCTTTGTAGGTCCAAGCGCGAAGCGTGTCCATTGGAAGCTGCTAGCTTATTCCCGATTATCTCCTGTGTTTCTCCGCCAGAGATTCAGAGAAAGGCCAGCACTGCGCTGCGTGGGAGAGTGGCTGGCTGGCTGGCGCAAAAAAAGAGTCAATTTGGCCAAGACCGACCCGAGGAGCAAATCCTCACACAGAACAGGACAGGGCCGTCTCCGAGTCGGAGCCCCGTGAAAGTGTGTTGCGCAGTCGCGACAAGTTGTCGCGGCCGCAGGACGGCCGCCACGATGTTGCTCCTGGAAGGTCTTCTCTCTTGCGCCACGTTGGCAGCACTTCACAGAACCAGCCGGGAGCACATGCTACAGATGCAACTGTGTGAGAGACATCACGACGCCACGTACTTTTTCCTAGATGGTTAACTGTTCTTCGCTACGAAAGCACCCCACTCCCACATGCGTTCGGGGGTGGGGTGAGGCGCTCCGCGGAGCAAGTCATCAAACGTCTTTCTAGTTCTACAGTATCTCTGCCAAGCTGTCGTTCGTGCCCGTTTGCTGGCATTTACTGAAGTCGGCCCCAACGCGTCAACATCAAACAAACTCGGTCGTCGCCGTCGATCCCCCTTACGAGGGCGAGGGCAATGTCAAATATGCGTTCTAGGTGCACATAACCATTCAAATCCTCCTAGCAACTGCTCACTTTATGTTACAGGCACTACGCACGCCGCGCGTCTATTGACACGTCCCACGGGGCTCCAAATGCAGCATACTTTCAGATGTCAGGCACCAGGACAGGACGGCTATAACCGTAAAACCAATTTAGAACTGGAACGCGCCGTAGCACTTGCGCTGCAGCCTGGTGTGTAGGTTTGCATTACCTGCCATTTGCCCGAGCTTTTTGTGCTGCATTTCTTGTTCATTGGTAAGGTTATACTATATGACGAGGCCTCGGGTTTCAAGGCGTTTTCACGGACCCACATGAATAGGCGGTGGATCTTGAACGGCCCCGGTCATAGCCCGCTCTCGCATTTTTGAAGCTCCTTCCGAGTCGTCCGACGCCTCCCGAGATACCCACCACATAAAGGCTTGTTGTGCATTGTAGCGTCTGCGGCTGCACACGTGCGTCCAGGGGTTCGCCAGTCGCTATCAGAGGCATGGGAATATCCATCAATTTTGCCTTGGGGGGGTAGAGTGAAGTTCCGTTTTGGTAGGCCCGACTGCTGACTTGCATTTTCCGACACGTCGCACGAGAGGGTCTCCGGTCACTTGTTTTTGCTTATGCCCTCTGGGATGATTTCTCTCGCCCTTGCCACCAATCGCCTCATCTCCCCAACCCGCCCAATCCATGGCTAGCGCACACGCGCTTGCTGGGTCGGGTTCAGGCGCCACTGTCAAAGGATACTTGTTAAAATGCCGGAAACACCACCAATGAGCATGCATTACCCCTGCGCGCGCGCCTCTCCAGAAGCCACCAATCCAGCTCGATTTGCAGGCGGGCGACGTCATTTCTTTCTTTCTGTAAAGAATGAAGAAAACGCAGACAGAACGAACGTATCGTCAATGGTGCAAATGCAGTAGTTTGTGTTCTCGAATCTGCCCTCGCCCGACCCGCCTGGTTGCTATCTCTCTTCTGTTTGGATTTTTCTGTGTTTGGAGCGATCGAGCGGCTGTGGCGAGGCCCACTGGGCTATATTGTTTTTTCGCTCACTGCGACCGAGCGCGCATCGGCAAACCATGCAAAGAATTCGAGAAGAGAAGGAGAGGGCCCAACCTAAGGCGCGAGTAATTTATTGGTTGGCCAGCGTCGCGTCATTCCCACACGCCCACCAGAAGGGGAAGAGGTGGTGGGGGAAGGCCTGGCCTGGCCATGACGATGATGACGATGATGATTGGCTTCGAGACCAGAAACCAGCCCCAGTGACAGAAATGCGTAAAAAATAGGTAAAAAATGACCTTCGGTTGGTTGGGGAATAGGTCGCGTGGGAGGTCACGCGCGTGAGGTACGCCCAACGCTGACACATTCCACTTGGGCCGAGCCTTTTACAGCGCCGCGGTGTCATTCTTCGTGTCAGGTACGACCGTCTATTCATGTGTTCTCATCTTGGTAGAGGACGAACCATTGGACGCCTGTATTTCGACCCGACCCGTACGCAACACGTCGGCCCATCCGGCTACTGAATATTGAATTGCCACTGGCAGGGGTTCGCTACAGTAATGATCCCGTGGCTTGAGTGTGCAGCGCCTCGACGCCAAGATCTACAAGGGAGTGACCAAAGATAACTTACAGCGGTGGCGTCAATCAAAAAAATCCTACCCCGCCGCCACAGGAAGAAAAATAGCAACAACAAGGTTCACGTTCACCATGACCACCAGCACGAGCCAAAAAAAACAGAGAACGAAAGAAAGAAAGTTTCGGTGTTAGCTAGCGATGCTGGTATACCGAGTCTCTCCCGAGTAAGCACCGTACCGCAGCGCAGCGCATCGCAGCAGCACACTGCACCGCACTATACCAGCGCAGCGCAATCCCGTGGGTCACACGACACGGGAATTCCGCGCACTACCATCCCCGCGCCGCACATACGTTATCCGATATGATATAGATACAGGATCCCCCCGATCGCTCTCTCAGTCGCCATCTTACGTGCCAAAAAGCGACGTCTTTTCTTTTTCTTTTTCTTTTTTCCTGTCTTTTTTTTTTACGCCGGTTCCGTTGCGGGTGAGGATGGCCCCGAAGGCGGTTCGCGGCACGTCTTTCGAACCTTGTTTTTATTGTTCTTCACATGCGCACAAAATTTCGCGCGCGTGCTCGGGGAGGTGGGTAATAACGCCCCGCTGCAGCTATATCATGACCGGGGTCATCGATCATCGATCATCGCGTGGCCGCAGATCAGAGTCCCGAACGTTCGACAGACACAGACATACAGACACGCGGCGCACTGGCCCATCATCGCTGCGGCTGCTCGTACCCTCGAAATCGATCCCGATCGGGTGTGTATTCGTAAAACCTGTCAGGCGTTGGTTGGCTGCGATGCATGCGTGCTATACACTAGCTCCCTGTGGCAGCTGCAGGTCTGTTCGGGATGCGGTGGAGCACGACGACCGTCGACCCCAGTTCCACAGAGTCCTTCCACTCCATCAAACTCTCCACGAGTAACCGACAGATATCTCTGATGATTTTCATGTTCACCCCGTCGGGCCAACACTCCTTACGGACACACACCCGCCTGCACGGTCCGTGCACCGTTACAATTGATGAAACCGGTACGTAAGAGCTTTAAACCCAGACGGATGTCGATCTGTTCAGGTTAGCCCCCTCCGCTCCCTCCTTTTTCCCCATCTGGGGCTACGACGCGCGTCTGCAGGTTTCCTCGTTCCTGAAAACATAACGGAGCCGTTACGTTACCCAAATAAACGTGCTTTTCGAGGGTCGTATGTGGGAACGAGTGCACGAGACTGGATCTTGGCCAATCGGTACCCTGCCCAAGGCAATCGAATATGGTTCCAAGCGGAATGTCTGATTGGCCTTTTGCCTCTGGGATGTCAAGACGCTCCCCCTGCGCCCCTGCTACACTTGTTCGTCCTGTACGTACACACTAATGGCGCGTGAAAAGGCCTTTTCCTCTTGTGACCATTTGCCCCGTGCGGGGGGAGGAGGGGTATCCCGACGGGCTTTGACTTTGACATTGGGGTCACTCGGTTCACGTTTAAGTAATCTGCGGAACAAGCGGTCAGAGTTGTTCATGCATGTGATATATTGATAGCCGTGAGTTGTGTCCGCGCAGGAAAGAAAGTACAGGCAGGTAGAACCAAAATCTGATACAGTATTCGACCAACGAGAACGTACGTGCGTTACAGTACAGTAGTGCGCGGCAGAAAGAGACCGTGGAAACGGGCGCAGCGACGATCCTCGAATCGGGATCATTATCCCAGGGTGGTTTGCAGAGTGTACGGTAGTGTTCGTAAACCATGACCGGATGCGAGGATCCCTGAGACACATGGCCAAAGCACACAGGCTAAGCGCGTCTATTCAGACGACGGCAGGACTTCTTTTCCAAGCCCACGTGGCGCCCGTGTGGGTCATAGTTCAATCTGTGGCAAGGCGCAAACCGCGACGCCGTTCGCGTCGGTCCCCAACCGACCATTTCTCGCAGCTGCGTAAAAAACAACGCGAGTAGTGGAGGCAAGGACGGGTGAAACCAGCGAGGCTCGCATTGCCCGGTTGTCACGGGCCAATCAAGTAGCGAGCCTGAACGTGTACGTTATGCAGTATGGCAGTTTCTAACCAAAAACCGAAGGTGCGGGGTTGCCGCCTGTCTCATCAGTTTTGGACCTAACAACCGACAGCGGCTCGCTAAGCGTTGCACCGAACTTGACACAAGTGCTAAGCTAGAGTACCTGCTGTCGCCCAAAACCCCCACCAGAGAGGGGAGAATTACATTAGGCGATATGGAAGGAAAACAAGGGGAGAGCAACACAGAAAATTTGTACGGGGGCCTTATTTTTTTTTGGCATGCGGGCGCGTGGAGAGAAGGTAAACCCGTTCATTTCCGCACGTACTGTGATGCAGCTCTCGTGCGCTTGTGGGAGAGATCCCGGTGAGAGCGGAGGGGGGCCGGCAACGGAGAGAAGCGAAGCACGAAAGCGCGCAAGATGGGGAGAGCGGGGAGGGGGGGGGGAAAGAAGCTCAGCGTGGCAGTCGGCTGGCAATTGACACCGAAAAGGTACACAAGGAAAAGTGAGAATAGGTCGTGATCCGCCGCAAACGGTAAAAACAGCGAAGGAGTAAAGTTAAGGAAGGTGAACAACATTAGGCCGTAGGGTCTAGCATGGGAGCAGATAGGCACGGGTGACGGTAGGTAACGCGATGTGGCTGTCGGTCATAGGCGAAGGAGCGAGAGGGGAGATGGGGAAAGAAAGAGGAGCAGTGCCCAGTGTGCCGGCATAGCGTAAAAATTGGCGCTCGGGGAGGGGCTGAGCCAATTAGGAAAGGGCGGTAAAAACCAATGAGAGGCCGCGGTGATTGCAACCGTTGACGGGCACAAATAGAGTACAGCGAGGAGAGAGCAACGACAAGATTTGGAGCGGGGATTATCCGGAGAGAAAGGAATATTGAATCCGCTCAAAGTTAAGGGTGCCAAAGTGTATGAATGATAACGACGAATGTAATAGTAAGTGCCAGCACGGTGTGGCTGGCAGAGTGGAAACCGAGCAAAGGAAGAGGGTGCCTCGATGCAGATCGTACTGACAGATTGTAGAGCTAGCCGAGAAGAGGGCGTGCGTGTGGGTAGGAAAGAACTGCATGGAGATGATGGGGAAGGGAGGAGAGGAGAGGCAGTCAGCAGTGGAACTGCGATGAAGGAAGGGCGTTGATCTGGATCGTTGGATCGATTAGAGGAAAAGACCGAGCGGGTTTACGTGGCGGATCTCGATCGGTCTAGCACCCAGGAAAACGGCGACGAAATGTAATCTAAAATAAAACAAAATAATAAATAGCAGACATGGTCGCCCTCATCAACCACTTTCTCGCCCCCAATGCCCAGTTCCACTCAATCTGTCCTCGGTTCTCTCTCCGCTGCTCTCCGTTCTAGGGACTCCCTCGCTTCCTCGTCTTCCATCCCTCGCTCTCCTGCTTCCACCGCCTCCTTGCCTTCTCTCACCGACGCCGGTTCATCTTCCTCCGCGTCCTGCTCATCCCTCTCATCCCTTACCTCCTCAACACCGGCACCCAATGAACACCTAGCCGTTCTCCTATCTCGTGACCTCTGGAAGCAGGACACCGATGCCCCATACTGCGACACCTTTGTTTGCCGTAAGCCCTTCACCCTCATGGAACGACGTCACGTACGTGTGCCACACGCCTCTTCGGTTACCTCACGAGACTAAATATTCTCCAGCATTGTAGAAAGTGCGGTGGCATCTTCTGCGCAGCCTGTTCTTCGCGCATCACACCCCTGCTCGACACGACATCCTTGTCCTTCGTCTATCCCCCGCGCGGTACGCCGATCTCCACGTACGCGTCGCCAACATCCCCCGTTCTCCCCGCGCGCGTTTGTGACGATTGCTATGCCCAAATCCACGGCAATCCTTCTCCGTGCTCACCGTCGTCTCCCACTTGCTCCACGATGTCGGCCCCCTTACCGATTCGTCCAAGACCTGGACCTCCACGCCGTTCCCGCACTCTCCCAACTTCCCCACCGCCACCGGATCCTTCACTCCCGGATGACTTGCGCAACTACCCTCTTCGGATCCGTTCCGATATCTGCAAAGCTACGGGCGGAGGCAGGTGGACGCCCAAACCCTCACCGATCCCCGACTACATGAAGCGCGTTCCTGGGCGCAAGGCACCTTACGAGATCGCTCTTGAGGAGGAAGAGGCCGCCGTGCGGAGAGCGCGCGCGAATCCGGTCATCAGAGATGGTGGTACGTGTTTTCGTGACTCGGCTCAGCGCCGCCGGACATCAGCTGATGATCCTCCCGGTGTTTTGCACAGACTTCCAATACCGACCACCACGCCCAAATGAGCCGAGCCTACCTGAGCGACCGCTCGAGTTTTCCACTTTCTAATCTCGCTCGGGCTGTGCCTCCCCCTTAATGCCTCGTTTTCATTTATCTGGTTTTTTTTGGTCTTTGGTCATTATCTGTTGTTGTTCATCATACCTGTGGTTTACCTTATCTGCGACACATACCGACACTGCCCGCCCACCTTACTTATTTATAATTTCACCTACACCGCCTATCACCCCACACCATCCTGCTGTTTATGCTGTACACACCTGCTGTCGTATACCTGCCCGTGTCCTTGACCTCCATATACCTCATTCACACTCTCCACGCTTGCCTCTCTGGTTCACTCGCTCACTCTTGTGCTATATAGTTGTTTATCTCTATGTTAAGTCGCTAAGATTATAATATGCAGATTATAAATGATAGATATGGGAGCTTCTCGTTTTCTTCACTTGTTCTGCGAACTCCTTGAGCGTGTATTCATGAAGGCACTGATTGAGCGCCAATGGCTTGTTCGATTTTACTTCTACGGAGAAACATGGTATTGGGTAATATATCTTACGCCCGATTGTCGAAAGATGGGTCGCGTGTGAACACAAGGGAAGCGGCATACAGCGCCCGACAGACCGACGGACGGACGCGTCTACAGCTGGACTCGGTCAGGAACGGGGTGCGAGATGTTTGGGTTCGATGCTGCCGCGTGTTGGCACGGAAACAATTATTGGACATCGCCCCTGGCCTGTCCTGTCCCGTGAGAGATTGATGATGCCGCTGCTATTGCTGCTGCTGATGCCTCCGCTGATGATGAAGAAGATACCGCTTACATTGAGGGGATCATAATCTATCTCGGGGGATTCAAAGCCCACTAGCCATCATAACATAAAGATAGACCCGCCGGGATCGTAAATCCCGCATTACGACTCCCCTTCCAGTAAAATGGAACGGCAGGATCCAAAACCACAGAAAACAAAGGAATGCGAAGGAAAGGAAAAATGTATCGTGGCTTAGTACGATATCCACAAGCTCACATCACCACTGACAGTCCTGACATGTGAAGTTGACCGACGCGCGAGCTATAAGGTTGCTTCGGGGTCATTTTTGGAAATGCAGAGCTTGAAAGGGAACCCAGTCAGGGTCAAGCGCTAGAGCCGGTCAAGACCGTCAAGTTTTTTTTGTTAGTTGTTGTCAAGCCCAAGCACCCGCGGCATCCATCTACGGATGGGCGTAAACCGGATGCTTTTTTTTTTTTTTTGTAGTTCCTAATTTTCCTCTCCCCAAACGAACGGCAAGTTTTTGTTTTTTTTATCGTTCGTCCCTGCGGGAGATCGAGGACAGGCAAGAGAACGCAAATTCGGAGTACTGTATTGTTGTGAGTGTTGTGTTGTTCGCAGCAGTTGGTCGGAAAACCACGAAAATGGAAAATGGCACTAGATCTGAAACTGCTATATGGTTCCGCTTGTCTCTGTTCGCCAACGCTCTCTCGCGGGTACCCGCGCCACCGCGCACCGCACCCTAGGAGCCGTCCCGGAGACGAGGTGTGGTCGCGGTCGCGTATACTGTAAAAGGGGCATCGTACATCAACTGCCAACGGCCCAACTCGCACCCGCAGCAAGCAAGCAAGATCGGGAAATTTTACCATACGTGGCTTAACCGCAAGACCAATCCAAGACAAAAAGTGTCCTCGCACGCACTAAGTCAGTCGTAGTTAGTGTTAGTCTTTTGGGTGGCTTTTCTTTCTGGGCTTTTTGGTCTTGTTGTCGTCTTGATACCGACCGCCGCCACCCATCAATTACAGCCGCCGCCACAGCCTGATATGCCACCCGGAGTCATCGCACTTTTCTCTCTTCGGGATCTGTTTTGGCACCATGTGATTCTGCATCGCTCATGCTCACGCCGCTTACGTGGCCACTTTATCTTCTTCAAAGCTTCCATCATCTATGCAATGCTTGCATTACAAAAGTATAAGCCAAAAAGCGAAAGGTGATTTTATGCATGATTTGTGCATTTATGTGCTTATACTTCGGCTTAGCTTGAGACACCGGATGGTGGCACGGCGGAGCTTGTCCCTGGTCGCCCGTGAGCCAATGAGCGCGCCCCTATTTGGCAGCGGAACAAAATGTGCGTTGTGCTAACTTGCTTGTATGCGATTGCAGATCGATTATAGCCGGTTCTGGGTGGGCCACATCTAGGCCTCCAAGTCCATCTCACACACTTCTTTTTCTTTTTCAGCTCTTTTGCTTGCTGTATAAAGCAATGACGCCGGGGCACAGTGCGTCACTTGCCTGCTCGTAACTAAAGGGGATAATGCCTAGCAGTACTAGTACTAGGATCGCGGGTGCTAAGTTACTCGCGGTGGGCGCGTGACCTATTCATTGGTGTACTTGGACTGTGATAACGGCAATCGCACCACTGCAAGTCGATATGAAAACAGTGGGCGCGTCGGGCTCAACGGCACACGGACTCTTCACATGATTTCGCCGGTAGGTGCTGGCCGAGCTGGCACGAGACACGGGGACATGCTCAAACGCCAATGGGAACTTGGGACCCACTCGCTGGGTACTGCTAACTGGTGCCCAGTGCCCCATGCCCGTGCCCCGAATCGGCACCCTCATTTTTCAATTAAGAAAAAAAAAAGAGGGTGGGGGTGGATGTCGGGGCCGCCGCCCTTCGAGGTCCCCGACAGGCCAGCCAGACCCATTTCCATTTCCATTTCGCGTCGGGGTTGGAGTTAAAGGTGGCAGGCACGAATGCGCGCCCCGACATGCACGACACGACGCACAAAGTTAATACCAAATATAGGGCATTATAATGCGTTGACGTGCAGGGTGAGGGAATGCCGCTGCCGAGCTAGAATCTGGCCCTTTCGAGCTCAAGGAATGATGGAATGTAATGCATTTGCGTTTGATCGAGGGACTGTACTTCCTTGTAGAACGACGGTCTAGTCTGCGCAGCGTTGCTCTAATATGCACCGCACAGGTGTAGGTATGTATGGGTCCATTTGTAAAAGTTTCGGAGGGCGACAAGAGGAGATATTGCACGTGCCTCGGGTTGTCATGCGTATATCGATTCGATGTCGCGTGAGTGCACAGCAAAAATTGATAGAAGAGATCTCCTCAACAGTAACCATTTTGGAAAGGTGCGCACGCGCAACTGATGCGATATCGATACCCCACGGGGGTGGTATGATAGAGCAACTGGCAGGTGGCAGAATAAGAAAGAAGTTGGGCAGAGGGGCGCACACCGATGGCTTTCCCAGTCTTATTCTCGCTCGCGTTGCTCTGCAATTGTACGTCTCGTGACCATTTTTTCCTAAAAAAAAACACGCACACGACTGCCCGTCGCACATCTCATCGATTAGGCCACGAAACGAGATACCGATCATGGGGTACGCAACCATCGCTCAGATCTTAGGTTCGAGGTCCATCCATCCCACCCGCCCGCGGGAATCTGGCTCTCTTGTTCGAAAAAAAAAAGAAAGGAATGTGCAGTGTAATCGATGGTTGGGTGCGCACCGCACACAGCAGCACGGAAGCCCTGATGAGATTGTTCTTCTTAATAAGACTCTCGTTGTCCATCGTTCGTTTCCGCGTGGGGCAAGATCGCGATGATGGGTCAGGATAAGGCCATCACAAGTTGTTATACGGCATGACAGGAGCACGCAACGGCGTTTGCACTTCAAAAAAGGAAAACGTCAGAGGGAAAATCAGTCGTCGAGAGCGAAGTCCAAGCTGCATTTTACGTCCTAGAGAAAGAGATACGATGCTGGAACGTTACGCGCGCATTAAGCGAGATAAATATATGATATCGATGACGACGATGACATGCCTGGCCCCTAAGTTACAGTAACTTTTTCTTTTTGTCATAATAAGCACAGCAGCTATGAAAAGATAATGACGTCTCTCTGTTACCCGTGGAGTGCATTATTATTGCCTTATTACAACGCAAGCCACACATTAAGCCAATGGTACAAGGGACATGCGTTGCACAGAAGCTAATGGATGTGATGAGTGAACGGACAAAGAGAGACGATAGAAAGATGAACCGGAGTTGTGGGAAATGAAATGCTTGCGCCTACGTATGAGCTCTGTTTTACTTCGGATCTTTCTTTCGTATCCAGTAATAAATGACTCCGCGAGAGCAAAACCTGCTAGAATCATCAGCCATCTTGTATACGGGTAATCCAATTGCCATTTTGGACCGCAGAGTCCAGAGTCCAGACCCGCGCAAGTACAAGGGGCGTATAAGCATGCACGCGTGTCCAGCAGCGGCGACTTGGAATCCCGCCGCTTGAGGCAACAGGACCGAAAGAAACAGAAGAGAAGACCTGGGACGAGACTGACTGCCGCTGACAGAGGAGTCGCGTGATCAACGAACAAGTATTAGTACCTCAGCTTTAGCCGAAAGTCAAAGAAACGCCCGGGCTAAACGGAGCGAAGGTTCGATGCCACCCCCGCAATGCACACACATCCCATGACGCAAAGGCGATAACCGAGAAAGGTTATGACGCAAAACTTTTGGCCCCCCCTTTCCTCAGGCGCACAAGTCGTGCCTCGATCTAGTCGCGCTCACGAGACCCGCAAGCGGCAATTCGTTGACGTTCGATACCTCATCGTCCCCACCCCCAGATCGCTGACAGTCCTGGGAAAGGCGAGGCGAAAGGTCCATATTATTGATGCATGATCCGCCGCAAGTGGTTGCATGCATTTCTAAGAGGAGGGGTCTGGTGTCCGGGTACAGTATGAGTGAGCAGTACACAAGGTGCAGACGGACGGCCACATCGATGAAAACTATTCCGGGCGGAACTTGACCTGCGGCGCGTGTGAGTACAGATAGTTAAAGCAAGTATGTGTTTCGCTCATGCGTTGGGAGCACCCAACGTGACTGCTGCTCCTGGTCGACGGATCGTAG
This sequence comes from Lactarius quietus, assembly GCA_015025155.1. Lineage (NCBI taxonomy): Eukaryota > Fungi > Basidiomycota > Agaricomycetes > Russulales > Russulaceae > Lactarius > Lactarius quietus. The sequence goes on along the minus strand of WITN01000398.1, from coordinate 17,496 downwards.
CTGCAGGCTTCTTTGACCGATTCGGACACAAGCCCGCAAGCCTGGGCTAACCTTAGATGTCAGGAAAACGTATGGTGGTTGAACAAAGGGAAGCGCGTGTACATGCGCGTTCGAGTGTGCGCGCGTTGCATGGCCGTAAGTCAGCCGTAAGTGGACATCATGTTGGAGGCCGCGCAGCGCAGAGGCGCCTCAGCTCAGTTTCTCGGACCCTCGTGGTGTTTGGGGTATTGTGCTTCCGCCTGAAGGACAGATCGGGAAAACGAATGGTACGGGATATTGGCGTGAGGAGCGAGGGTGGTGCATGGTAGTTTTGAGGGAGGTAGATTGAGGTTGTGGGGTGGAGTGTTTGCGGAAGTGAAAGTGAAAAAGTGACAGAAAGTTTGTTGGAGCGGCGTTCCTGTGTCTCACATGTGGTGGTGCGGTTCAAAGCTGAACAGGAAACAGAACAAGATCCGAAGAACGGAGATTGGGACGCTGACGACGAATAAGTTACAAGAATGGAGGTGAAATGTGAATCAGGAGGGGCTAGTCGGCGATAACGTCGAGGTACACTGTACCCGGCAAAGCTGACTCGCAGGTCAGCGTGACACCATCCCCATGATCACCGTTTACGAACACCACGCCTCGCCACTCGCAAATTCCGTAAAGGACATACGTAATGCTCGCCCCGGTGCGTGGTCACGGTCATCCGCACCATCAATCAACTCTTTGCGCCGGGGCCGTCAGAATGACGATGAACCTGGCGATCACTATCTGATCTTCGCGTTCACACGGGCCACTCGGAAATTCAACAAACAGACGCGAGTTATGACGTTTTTGTCACACATCCCCCGCTCAATCACTCTGCGTGGAATTTGCTTCGACGGATACAGTTGGAGTCCTGCAGATCATCACACTGCAGGATTGCCCCATGACCGATGGCCATCTCACGGTAGCATCGCTCCCCTCACAGCTTGTGGTTAATAACGGGGATCGAACACTTTCTGGCATCTTGATATACCCATGCTTCGTTCGTATCTTCTTTCTGGGAGTCTCTGAGAATCTTTGCAACTGCCTGGGAGCGCTGTTGGTCACCACTATCTGTGCGCCAAAGAAGCTCCTCCACGATGCAGATTTGGGGGGTAAATTGAGGAGGGCGTATTTCGTCAATCAATCGAACGGAGCGGACGCATCACAAATACATCTGAGGGAAGTATTCCGGGGTGTGCGGGCGTACTGTACTGATGAACGGCGGGCGACTACCGACTAGTAACCCCGATCTCAAATACTCCCCAGGAAACCGAGGAATCATGTGTGCGGGTGATGATGACGACGATGACCTCACCCGTCGCTGCCGCCGCTCTTTGGGCTTGGACAACGGACCGACATCGCTAGAACCATGGGAGAAGTGCGTCGATCCAACCAAGGCCGGACCCGATTCTTCTAACTTCCAACCGCCACTCTACCAACTCATTATGAGAAGGATACTGTTCGATGTTCTCGTGTCATTAGGAGCCGTCAGCCATGAGCTCAGTATCACTACCCCGACGCTGATCACCCCCTTCTCGGTCTTCTCCATCGACGTCCGTCATGGTCACGTCCACGCCCTGGCTTGCGTCCATACGCTCGTTGCCGCCCTCATCTCCGCCGATATTGCCCACTCGACGACCAACGCTCCACGCGCGTTCAAGGACGACCAGCATACGCAGTTCCTCTACGGCGTCCAGCCCGCTCTTACCCTCCCGCGCCGACAGCGTCAGCGCAAGCTCGCCAAGAGCTGCTTCCAGCGCCGAGCTCAGCATCTCTCCTGCGCCTCCTGGCGGGACAACGACGGGCACATTTCGGCGCAGGGAGAGAAGCACGGCATCACAGAGGAAGTGTAGCGCGTCTTTGCGCGCGATACGGTGGATACGCTGCGCCGACGGAGCTTCGCGTTGTCGCTCCGCGACGAGCGACGTCAGCGCTCGGACGCTTCTAGGGCAACACGGTGTGTATTGCGATATGTGCGGGATCAGACAGAGTTTCGAGCGCGGCACCGACGAGGCCCAGCAGGTCTGCCGCGTCTGCGGGTTCTCCTCCCCTGCTGGAGGACGACGAGAGAACACGCTCTGTCTTGGCAACGTGCAAGGCACGATCGCACGGATCGCTGGCACGAGGAGCGAGGTTGCGACGCGCCCGAGCACTAGGTCCAGCGCAGAGATCGTGTCGTTCGGGTGGCGTTGAGTCGGGTCGTCATCACCTGTTGGGTCGGTGTGCCACCGAAGGCACGCAGCGCTCGAAGGGTCGATATCCGCACCATCCAGAGTGCTTATCGCGGTACGAAGGACGTGCGGTAAGGTGCGTTCGATCCCACTGAGCGTCTCGTGAGGCGTTGGGTCCTGGTGCATATCTGGTGCTGGAGAAGTCGCACGCGCAAGCAGGCCATGTAGGACTTCGACGCATCGGATCGTGGCTGCTACAACTAGGGCCGTGTCCGGAGGTGAGTTCGCCTTTACCGTTGAAACTGCATCTAGAGCGTGGAGCGAGGAGAAGAGACCGTTGTTTATCGGACTTGGTAGCCCTGCCAAGGTGCGCATATAGTCAGTCACACCACCAGCACAACACGCAGGGGAACGCACGACTCGCGCAGGGCTCGGGTGTTTTTCTCTTGGACCTTGGGGTCGACCCTGGCTGTGGGGGCATACCCCTAGCAAGAGGGCTTTCTTGGGATCCGACGTCCGGCACGACTTCTTCGGTGGCTTGCTTTTCTTCTTAGATGCGGATGTTGTAGGTTCTGGACTTGGCTCTGCTGTGCATATATGGAGGCGGCGGACTTCAGCGCGAGAAGCTCTGAAGAGCGGGATTGGTATGTAAGCCAACGAGTGTGTAAATTTTTACCTATGTGTTCGGACGATGCAGCGGCGCGCGTTGTCTCGAGCTCCGCTTCGAGCGCGAGGACGCGGTCACGCCATGCATCGTACTCCTCGGATCCTGAGCTTGGGGCAGAATGACGAAAGTGGTGCTTCAGTTCGAGCGTGTATGCTGTTAAAAATATTTAGACTTGGGGCAAACCGGATGCATGCGCAAAAGACACAGACATTGGATGGACTGCTCGGAAGGCTTGAATTTGAGAGCTGTCAGTCCCTGCCAGTATGCGTCGGGTCACTGACAATGTATTGTTCGATGAGGGGTGTCACGTACGATAGCAATGCGTAGACGCTGAGATGGCAGAACTGTCCTTGCCGACATCACGTCAAAGGGAATGAATTGGTGCGACCGCGGCGGAATGCGGACGTGATCTGTCATTCGCGTACATCTTTGACGCGTCGACTACTGCACCGTGATAACAGTATCTGCGCATCGTAACAGAATTGTGTCTAGACAAACAGTGAATGGAGAGAGACAACAGCAAAATCGCGTGCGATGAGTAACAACATTCAAAACGGAGCATACTCTAGTACATCAATAGCGAGCTATATTCTACGCTTAAGCTTAAGCAACTAAATGGAAAAAAAATGTGAACGCAATATAGAACGATCTGTGTTTTGCAAAACACGCCATCATGTACGATAAAGTTAGTCATCGCCTCGCCGCGCCCTGCCTCTCCTTATCCTTCCTCCCAAGTGGTACCGGCGAATCCTGCGGGTACGGATACTGGCGCACGACGCCGCCCCTGCCCGTCAACGGCGATTCCTGCATGCGCTTCGACGGGAAGGGAGGGCGCGGTGCGGATCGATCGACCGGTGTGTCCTCATGCAGCAACGACGTACGGTACGGACTCGTCAGTGATACTCCGGCTGGGCGATTACCATCGCGGTGCGGCGACGGCGGCGCATGTGCCGCCGCCGTCGATTGCGAAGCGCGGATCTGCCACTTTGGCGTTGCGAATACGGAGCCGACGCTGGCGCCGACGCGCATACCACGCGAGGGCGTGGACGTCGGGTCGAAGGGCGAGACGACGTCGTCCGAGTCGTGATGGGGATGTGGGTGGAATATGCGCTCGTCTGCGCTGGGCGTCGTGTACACGCGCACGCGTTCGGAGTTGGTGCTGCTATTGCGGGGCGTGTGTGGGCCGTTGCGCGAGCCGAATGACGAGTGCGAGGACGCGTCGACTGCTCGTGTGCGGTTCGTCTTGGGAGTCGACGGATTCGGGCCGTGTAGTGGGATGCGCCAGTCGCTGCCTGCTATTGGGGAGTCTTGCAGCGCTTCGAAGAAGAGTGGATCTCGCCGTCGCCGTAGAGGAATTTCTTCCTCGACTGGTGCGAAGGTCGGCTCGGAGACGGGTACGTTGCCCATCAGTGTGACGCAGTTGTGGCAGTACCATGGATCTTCCTCGCGCCCTAGCTCTGCAATGTCCACGATCCCAAGACACTCCAGGTGATACCACGTCCGACAATCGTCGCACTGCACAAGTTCCCGTCCGTCGTCCCTTCCTCGACAAATACAGAGAATCTCTTCATCGTCACCGTCAGTAGAGGATTGCACACGTAGCCTTCGCCGAGCGGCGAGTGCCCGCACGGATTGCTTTGAAAGTAGGGCAGCACGGGCGTCTGCTGGGTCGCTTGGTAATAAAATCCTTGTGCCGTCCCGGCTGGGTGAAGGTAACGTCCTGCTATGCTCATGCTGCACGGATGGAGGTGGATCTGCATGGTTCAAGTGAATAGGTGGCACGTCCTCGTCTTGCGCTGCTTCCGAGCTTTTTGCGTCACTGTCCTCGTCCAGGAACTTCCCAATCCACTGCATTCGGTCGGCCTCCTCCGCAGCCTCGAGCTCACGCCTCTCATGAGTCCGTACGTTCCAGGGAAACTCTTCGTCTGGCCAGTCGAGTGGCACGACTTCGCGCACGCTTGGACGCCTTGTCTCCTCCTTCACCGTACGCGTTTTTCCACCTCGAGATCCCGGTCCCACCCGCCGCCGTTTCTTCGCCCCGCGTTTCTTCCCTGCTGCAGAGGATTGCAGCTCCTCGAGCAGTTCTGACACTTCTTCCGCCCCAACGTCGAGCAACACACGACCCCTTCCTTCGACCTCAACTGGATGCAGCGATGTTTTGACACGTGTGGGCACGCGGCGGAACGCCTCGAGGCGGCGTCGTTTCCTCGCCTCACGCTCATTGATTGGGCCGTCGGGCGCTGCATCCTCCTGTGGAGCGGTGGATGATGATCCACGAGGTCCCGGCGTGAACGTATTGGCCCATTCAAGTGCACGCGACGGTACTGGCGGCGCCGTAGCTCGTTCGGGCGCAGTGCTCCCATATCCTCCGTAGCCGCCAGCCATGAGCAGTTCCTCGAAGCTCTCTTCGCTCGTCTCTTGAAAGCCCCATAGCTCAATGCGTCGACCTTTGATTGGTGTCTCTGCGATGCCCAGTCCTGGCATATCCGTCGAAGCGTCTGTACGCGAGACGCGCCGCATGTAATCGGGTCGCCGTGACTCCATGAAACGCTGTTGCGCAACACGGGCGGAAGCCTCTTCTGCCCTAATGCGTGCGATCCCACTGCCTGATGGCCGAGCTGGTGAGGGCGACGAGGGACGAAGTGGTGGTGGTGAGGTGGAGGAGGCTTTTTGCATAAAGGGAGACGAGAGGGCCGACGGCCCTGGGGAATCAGGGGATAAGGACGTGACAAGTGCACCGCTACCCCCGGAGACTCCATTTTCAACGGCTCTCTGAGCCGATGTCAGCGATGAGAAGGAATAGAGAAAGGCATTGCGCACGGATGAGGATGTGGTGGGGGCGGCGTCCGTGGCGAGGTTTTACGCCTACTGCGTGTGAGTTAAGTATGAAAGGATATAACATAATAGGAGCTCACTGTTTTGTTGGCGTCGTGTCTCCCTCGTGTAGCGCCCATTTGCGTGCCGCCAGTGGGCTCGAGTCAGGCGTGAGCATCTGGCGTTGGGCTAGAGCAATGGAGCCGTCTCCTAACGGACGATGTGGTGAAGCCGCGCTGACAAAGTATATCCTCTGAGTATGTTTCCGGCATCGACCACAGAACCCTGCATACCTATTACAACTGGGCGACTCGGCGCTTCCGTTCAAGTAAGGGCTAGCATTGCTGGGGCTGTCGTATCAAGGTCAGCATCGGCTTTGAAACGGGAATCAATCCGAAGAGGGCTAGTGGATCCAAGCGCAAGGCCGACAACCGATCTTGGTGAGAGAAACGATCCCCTCACGAACGGAGTCTGCTACCTAACTCCTCTGTCTGAAAGCCACCGTCGATGAAACATGACTCACCTTTGAGGGGTTGGCAGATGAGTAGTCAAGTGTCCAAGCGGAGACATCAGCGGTAAATCGCTGCTCATAAGTATGACGGAGTCAATGTCACCATTCCCCAATCAGCAGGACAATGGCGCACCTGGGACCTAGAGCAGGTGTAGCCTGCTGGAGTTCTGGAATGTGCGATACCGGGGCAGGTATTTCCACGAAAGACGTCCCATCCACCTTTTGTGTGGCCGGTCCAGAGAGCGCCAGATTCCGGACGAGCTTAACGTTGGTCGAAGTTTGGGGCGGATACATGCCAAGGGGGTTCCTTAGATCGGAGGCGCAAGGTCTATCAGTGTGTGATTCAAAGGCTCTCTCGCGTCAGACACTTTCTTTCTCGAAAGACAGGCCAGAGGAATGGGGGGGATGAACAGGCGATGAGAGTTGAAATTCTCGTTAGGATTTACCGCACGAGCGAAACGGCGAACTAAGGGATACCTTACGTCAGCACTGCTCCTTATCACGGCAACACACGGCCCGACGCTAGACGGCGCTCACGGCGTTTCGTGTTTTCTTCTGTGACTAATAGCTAGAAAGACTTCACAAATATATAACCAGAAACTTACACCATGGTGGGGGAAAGTTTGGGGAAAAGGTCGCAGAGATTATTTAGAGCTGAAATTTAACGACATGATAATCCTCGAATGGACATAAAATATTCTATTAAATAATTTTATGCTTCGAATTGGTCGCCATGTTTCGTTGGCTCGGTTCCGGCTGTTGCATGCTGTCCGAGTGAGTGGTGTCCGATCCAGAGCCATGTCGCGGCTAATGTCTGTCCGAGCGCTTGAGTTCTATTGCGGCATTGGTCGGTGGTTTTATTTCACTCCTCTCAGGGTCTCACGCTATTGCAATCGACAAGGGGGGTTGCACACTGCACTTACACGGAGCGCCGTCAGCGACAACGCCACAGTTGTTCGTGCTTTTGATTGGGACCAAATCGCTTGCGCTGTCTATGCAGCTAACCATGGTCTTGGCATCGTATGCAGGGTAGCATTCGTTTGAAATTTCCTGCCTTCTGGACTGCTGTTGCTCAAAATCTTACAGGTCGACATCAGCTCACTCACAGCAGACGCGCTCGAGCCACTCAATGCAGACCTCTGGCTTTTGTCTCCTGCCTGCCAGCCCTACACGGTACTCAACCCAAATGCTCAGGGAGACGCCGACCCTCGCGCACAATCCTTCTTGCATTTGATGGAGGAGGTGCTACCTGCTCTTGCAGAACGCGGGGCGGCACCCACGCGTCTGCTCGTTGAAAACGTCGCAGGTTTTGAGGTCTGGGGTTGTGCTCTGTCTTCTGCTCTCCCCTCAATGACCCGTGAGAAATAGGCATCTACAACGCGAACTCGCGTGCTGGACGTGCTCACAAAGCTGGGCTTCGCTACACGCGAGCTTCTCTTAACACCGTTGCAATTCGGTGTTCCCAACTCGCGATTACGGTATTATCTCTTAGCCTCACGTGCCGAGGGTGCTTTCGAGTCTTCTGTTTATCCACCGGAACGGATCTTACGCCACATCCCCGGTTACGCTGCTAACCAGGAAGACACTAGGGCGTCGGGCTCTCCCGACACTTTCAGAAACTGGGTGCGGCCTTTGCGGGACTACCTAGACAGAGAGAAAGCCGCGACGGCACACAATGTGCCTGATCGTGTGTTGACAAAGTGGGGGCGGCTGTTTGACATCGTGTTGTCATCTGCGACACGAACATGTTGCTTCACTCGAGGTCATTTCTTGGTCACCGTGTCGTCGTTTCTCAATCTTGACGGGGACCAACAGGTTATACGCAATTAGTTGAGCGTGCGGGTTCAATTCTCCAAGAAAATGAAGAACTTGATGTTAGTACAACTAAATTAACTGCGCGCTTACACTGACATACGCGAGCAGACTACTGAGACATTCGATAAATTCCTGTTGGCCCAAGCTCACGGCGACGAACGAGCCGTGGAGATTTTGCATCCGCTTCGACTACGGTATTTCTCACCTGGGGAGTTGCTGCGCCTGTTCTGCTTTGAGGATGTGGGAAGCGATAGCAGTTTCCAGTGGCCAGATGGTCTTTCGATGAAAACAAAGTACAGATTAATAGGAAATAGTGTCAATGTCCTCGTGGTGACTGCGCTCATCGAATATTTATGTCAAAGCGGTTACGTATGTGTGTGGGAGAGTTACGGAATATGCCGGCCGAGGGAAAGATGACGAGTGAGCGTCGTTTCGACTCTCTTCCTCATACCACCACCATCGACCCCTTTTTACTGGTGTTGGCTGTTGTCTCTCGCCCACAATTTCGTCAATTCCCAGCGTCACTCCCAAATCAATCTTCTGTGCGAGCAGAGGATTCATGCTTCGACCCTTTTCGGATTCAAGACAGGTGCTTCGTGTTATCCACCCGAACATAACATATAGTGTATGTCCTCCGTCTAGTTCGCGTCTCTTGACCATCTATGCTTTCTCTGTGAAGCTGTTGGCGAAGCTTCAGCTGGCTACTCGAGGAGGGCAATTTCGTTGTAACCCTCGGCTATGGTTGCCCCCATACCAGTTCTTATGATTTGAATAGCATAGCTTCCATGTGCTGACACATTTCTTCTTTTCTCTTAGCGCTAAAGCTTGCCCAGCATGGCCGGCTTTGTGAATATTCGTCGCGACGTCGATGACAAGTTTTATCGTTACCGGTACGTACAATTACACCCAATTCGTCTCGCCAAGCTCATTCCACGGCAGCATGCCCGTCCTTCTCACTAAAATTGAAGGAAAAGGCAACGGTATAAAGACCGTGGTCCCTAATATGTCTGATGTCGCGCGTGCCCTTTCGCGCCCTCCCACCTACCCTACCAAGTTTTTCGGTTCTGAACTCGGCGCACAGACCACTGTGGACGAGAAGAACGATCGTTATATCGTGAATGGTGCACATGATGCGACACGCCTTCGCGAGTTACTTGACGGATTTATTGAGAAGTTCGTCCTGTGCGGCTCGTGCAAGAACCCCGAAACCGATCTTATCATCACCAAAAACGAGATGATCGTACGCGATTGCAAGGCCTGTGGCGAGCGCACCAGCGTCGATATGCGTCACCGCCTCTCCACCTACATTATCAAAAATCCACCGAAGAAGAAAGGCAAGAAAAACAAGGGTGGCCACGCGGAAGCCCCTAGCCCGACCAACGAGGTCAACGGTGCCGTCTCTCCTGGGGAGAATGGCGAGGCTGAAGCAGAAGCCGGCAGCGAGGACGACGAAATGACAAGGCGGATCAAAGCCGAGGCTGCGGATCTGAAAGCCAAGTCGCAACTCGTGGACGAAGGCTGGTCTGCGGATACATCCCCCGAGGCCGTCAAGGCTCGTATCGGCGCAGTTGCTGCCGGTTTGGGCAGCCTCGGACTTGGAGGAGAAGACGAGAGCGATGAAGACGCGGATAGTCCTTATTCCCAACTTGGTAATTGGGTTGCTGAAAACGAGGGTGCAACTGCGGTAGACGTGTTCAAAAAGGTTCAGGATCTGGGCCTCGAGAAAAAGCACAGGGCCGTGCAAGTTCTTGCGCAATCGCTTTTTACTGGGGAAATCATCGCCGAGATCCCTACATACATCGCCATCTTTCGGAAGGTACGCCACTACTTGCTTCATTGTTCTTCGTTGGGCTGAAACCAGTGTTTGCAGATGGTAACCTCGGAGAGACATCAGAAGTCGTTACTCGGGGGCATCGAGCGTCTAGCGGGTCTCGAACACCCTGAACTCATTCCGTCGATCCCAAAGATTTTGATGGAGTTTTATCAAGCGGATGTGCTTGAGGAAGAGGTTGTGACGTCTTGGGGTACGCACGTCAGCAAAAAGTTCGTTGACAAGGAAACAAGCAAGAAAGTGCGCAAGGCTAGTGAGCCGTTCTTGAAGGTGAGTGGTTTTCCATGTTCCTGGTACTGGATTGCGGTTGCTCATTACCCTGTAGTGGCTCGCTGAGGCTGAGGATGATGAGGAGGAGGACGATTAGACTAGGTTGTTGAACAGTTGGATAGATATTGTTGTTCCCGTCCAAAATACTTGTCCAGTCTCAGTTGTTCATACATGGTAAAATGCTTTTTATGCGTTACAAGTTCATCTAGTTGCTTTCTGGTGGATTTTACCAAAGGAAAGCCGCGGGAGTGAGGCAGCAGTGCGCTCACGATTGGTCATGACCGGATGACCGGTCATGCTCTGACCGGGACTTCCATCAATGCATCATTCCGTGTGATTTCTCTCGTACCGTCGTCGTCGTCTGAACACTCTACACAACCTCTCCAGAACAGCCATGGTAGCAGAAAGAGAGCGTGTATTCATCATCGGTGTCGGTTGCACTGCCTTTACAAAGGTATGCTGCATCTTCACTGTGAACCGGTCTACGCATTCCCTATTGACACCGTTTCTCGTCCCTAGCCCAGGGGTGAGCGACAGACCAATGAAGTACGATGCACTCTCGCACAATCTACATTTTGGGATTCTGAGCACAGGCACATAGATGGGTTTGGAGGCCGCGACAAAGGCGCTCCTCGACGCAGGCAAGTGTTCTCTCGTCCATCCGTCCCACCCAGTTTCCCTCACATATAATCCAGGAATCACGTACGATTCCGTAGAGGCCGCATTCGTCGGCTACGTCTACGGCGAATCCACGACGGGCCAAGCGGCGCTCTACCAGCTCGGCCTTACGGGCATCCCGATCACGAACGTGAACAACAACTGTTCGACGGGGAGCACCGCGCTCGTGCACGCTGCGACGCTCGTTCGCGCAGGCGATGTGCGCTGTGCGCTCGCTCTTGGATTCGAGCGCATGGCGCCAGGCGCACTTGGCACCAAGCCCGCGTTCCCAGACCGCCCTAGCCCGATACGCCCGCTTCTCGTAGCCGCGGAGCACGCCTCGCCCGACTCGAAGCGCGGACCGCCGATGCCTCGTGTCTTTGGAGCCGCGGCCACGGAGTATTTCAGGAAGTATGGCGGCGGGGTGGAGCATCTGGCGAAGATAGGTGGGTTTTTGAGTTTTGTTTTTGTTTTTGGGCGCGTGTGTGAAGTGATACGTGGGTTTTAGCGTCGAAGAACCATAAGCACTCGGTCAACAACCCGTATTCGCAGTTCAGGGCGGGCTACGACGAGGCGGCGGTCCTTGCCTCCCCGCAGATCTCGAATGAGCTCACCAAGTACATGTGCAGCCCGACCTCCGTTGCGTATAATTTAATCCCTGTGCCTCATGTTATGCTGACTGTTCTTGCACAGGACGGAGCTGCGTGCTGTATTCTCGCAAACGAGGCATTTGTGCACGATAACAAGCTCGAGAATCAGGCAATCGAGCTCATTGCAACGGGGATCGCGACAGACTACCCCGACGCGTTTGCAGGACGCAGCGCGATCGAAACCGTTGGTTACAGCATGACCCAACGTCTCGCGGACAAGATTTTCACTCAGGCAGGCGCGAGCCGGGATGACGTCGGAGTTGTCGAGCTGCACGATTGTTTTGCTGCTAACGAGGCAGGTCACATTGGTTTGGATCGCACGTAGATATAGTGCTAATTCTCATTGCTTATGCTACAGCTTGTAACTTACCCGGCACTTGGACTGTGCGCCTTCGACGATGCGCATCGCTTCGTCGAGCGTGGGGATAATACCGTACGTAGCTTCCTTCTCCCCATCTGTTGGTTGACGAAACTTTGATCAATAGTACGGAGGGAAGTATGTGATTAACCCGAGCGGTGGACTCGAGGCCAAAGGCCATCCTCTTGGTGCTACGGGCTTGGCAATGCACTTCTCGATCACAAGTACGCACCATCGCCCACCTCCCCCATACCGTCCACTGACATCTCACTTTGTCAGTGCAACTGCGGAATTGTAAGGTTTTTAGTTGTGGCTTGTCTGAGATCCGTGCTGAAGTACAGCAGGGTCCGGGCCTATGCAAGCTCCAGGACTCTTTGACATTCCCGACGCACGGGGGAAATACGGCCTTGTTCATAACATCGGGCTTGGTGGCGCGGTCGTCATAAGCCTCCTCCGTCGCCCAGAATTTTACCGCGCTGACGGCCCAGACGGACGTAACAGGTAAATCTCGTCCGTGTTCTGACAGACGTCGTCTGATGCCTTTTCAGATTGGGATATAATCACGCCCATGAGCTACGCACGATCACGCGTGCAGACGTGGACAAGGTCAAGTCCAGGTCGTACTCAGAAGGGCTATTGCGCCTGGCAAAGTTGTGAGGGCGGTCCCATTGATTTTCTGAAACGTGTTAATGCTGCGTGTGCTTAATGCACCTTGTCTTACGATGTATGAGCTTCTGTGCGTACTAGTCTGCTTTGCTGTGTATGTATGCGATCGATGTAACAGTGCGCACATCTTCTGGCCTGATGTTGAGGGGCTTGTCTGCGCTATTTCAACACTCCAGCACTTGATCTACAGTCGATTGTTTTCTGACCTCGTTTCGGAATTGGCTGGCTAACTCATCGTGGTGCTCTTTGCTTAAGTAGACTGTTTTGACTGGGTCAAAGTGGGTGAGGGCCACCCTTCGCACATCTGGGCAGGAGGGCCACGGGTAGCATCCGAGGGCAAGGCGATGCCGAGGAGGTGGGAAGATTCAGTATGAGCACCACGAACTTGAACTGAACCAGGAGACTAGAAACATAGCGCAGAAGCCCCGGAACTACGCCTACGACCACGCTCTCACCCGTCCGCCCGATGATGGCAACAACCATCCGTTCTGGTGTGCAACGTGCAGCCGTAGACTGAGTCTACGTAAGACGACAGGGGCAGAAAACCCTGGATAAACATATTCACGAGTTGTACCACCCCTACAGCCATTCGGGCAGCGGTTGACCACGCGTTTATAATATAAGTACATATGTAGCCCGGTTCCGCACCAACAACCCACCTGAAAACACTCGTTGCCCGTGCGGAGCCGCCTTACGCTCCCCCCCACACATCACGCACCAGTGCTACCGCTTCAGCTGGGAGCAGATAGCATTGGGCATCAATTATTACTGTCGGTGGTCCTATTTCGCAAGATTTTTGGCCCGACGAAGAAAAACGCGAGCAGGATTCTGGGGTTTATACAGGAGAGCCGAGATACTGTAAGACCTGGCCCTCTCACATTGATGGACCCACCTTCAATTCGTACAACTCCACTTACTGTAGCCACTGGCTTACATCCTGGGATATAAATTGTTGAACTGTGCCATACTATACTTGCCTTTGTTTGTTGGCCCCACATGCTCAACGCGCTCACATTCACAAAATGGGAAGAATATCACAGCGTCATTCAAATTACGGCTCTAGTGTGGCGGTGTTATGGAAACGTCCCCTGGATTTCAGCATGAGACGCTGTACTCGGAGGGAAACACATCTACGCCCAGTGCGTTGGTAGATCCTTCGCGAAGCCCACAACGCTTGGTTTATTACTCGCGCTATTCATCGGCACTCAGAGGTTTGTCCAAGGCCTGAGTTTGCCAAATTGACCTAATCCTCGCGGCTAGTCTTCAATCAGCCTATATCCAGTCTTTCCACCAAGTTTTGGTGAACCGCTCGTATCGATCGGCCTCACCAGGTGTGTCCAACGCCTACCAATTGCTAAGAACCCACTACTAATCTTCAACTAGCGATCGTCCCCCCTACCAACTGACTGATCCATCCTCTGGTGCCACGTTACATATCCGCAAGATTTCTCGAAAACGCCCCAAGAAATCAAAGACTTTACGCGGCCGAGGTGTTTCCATTAACATCCCCGTGGCGAATGCAGCAATTACCGACCTCGTATGGCATAGGGGAGAGTCACGGACATGCAATAGCAATCGGCGTGCTCCCAGACGATGTTCTGTTTGAAATATTTGACCTTTGCCAAACGAATGAGTCACCCTTTCAAGTTTGCCCTGTATGGCCATGGCACTCTCTGGTGCATGTATGTCGAAGATGGCGACAAATCATATTCGAGTCACCACGCCGTCTCAATCTCCAGATTCTCTGCAAACATGGAACTCCTGCCAGGAAGAATCTCGACATCTGGCCATCCTTTCCTATCGCTATTCATTATCGCGATTTCGGCAGGAGCATTACGCCTAATGATGAAGACAATATCATTGCTGTACTCAAACACCGCGATCGTGTTTGTTCTGTCACGCTTATTAACATAACGGGCTCGCAGTTGAGAAAGATTGCCACAGTGATGCAGGAGCCATTTCCAGCGCTGACAAATCTCGACATCAGCTCGGACAATGGAGATGCGCCTGTCCTTCCCGCCAAATTCTTGGGAGGATCTGCGCCATGTTTACAGGACTTCTCCTTATCCGGCATTCCCTATCCAGCATTGCCGACGCTTCTTTTGTCTGCCAGTGACCTCGTCTCCCTCGTTCTGCAGGATATACCGCCGACTGGTTACATTTCACCCAAGGAAATGGTTGTGAGTTTGGCCGCACTTCCCAGGCTCAGTTGCTTTACCATGAAATTCCAATTGCGACACTCAGGCCATCGAATACACCCGCCTCCCGTAGCACGGACAGTCCTTCCTTCTCTTAACTTTTTCCGATTCAGCGGTGCTAGCGAGTATTTGGAAGACCTCGTCGCCCAGATTGATGCCCCTCAACTGCACGACATCGTCATAGATCTCTCAAATCTTTTCCTTCCTCAAATCCACAAGTTCATTGATCGCTCAGTCGGCCTCAAGTTGACCCAATTTAGACATGCGCGTGTTATCTTTCTTTATGGCAATATCATCTTCGAAATCCGAACGAAATCTCCTCTTCACACAAGCTCCGATCGGCCCTTTACTACCACCATGCACTGCAAAGGGCAGGTGTCTCACTATGTCCGTGTGGTCAGCCATTTTTTTGCGACTATCTCTATTGTCCATCTCCACCTCGTCCATCTTCACCTCGAGACCGGTACTCATTCATGGCCTGTTGACTGGCCTCACGTCCTCCACGCAATCTCCGCAGTGCAGACGCTGTTTGTAAATGGGGAGCTCACAGGCCACTTTGCACTTACGCTCCAAGGAATCACGGGGGGGATGGTCCCCAGAGTGTTGCCATCCCTTCACTTGATTTGCTTAGATTACTTCTGGTCCACATCCAAGACGGGACCATCCATCGAGAAGTTCGTCAATGCACGCAAGCTCTGTGGTCGCCCTGTAACCGTCCTCGGATATCTGGAGTTCAGGGAAAGACTCGAGTCCTACGTCTGAATAAGAGCATGTCCCATACCAGTTGCGTACTCAATGGACTGATGTTTTACAATTCAATGGTTCTGATCATTCCTCTGACACATTTACAGTCGAAGGCGACCACGCACGCAGACGAATACATCTAAATTACTTGTGATTACACTGGTCACGATACGGCGTCTCTATGACTTTGACAAAGGACTTGTTGTGATAGACTAAGAATCCTACGCAAGAAGCTTGGTTGTCGATGACAGTTCGGCGCAATACTAGGTTATTTGGGTAATAAAGTGACTCATCGTCGAAATGGAGGCATCGTGCAGGTAGAGCATGTTCTTGCCTCGTTCCATCGTTATGGTAGCACCTCCACCAGTTGCTGTTTGAAACCATTGAAATCTGTTGCAGGATCGGTCTCTTGAGTGGATGCTTTTCGGATACGATATCGTGGGGTGAGAACTACGAGCCATTGCACGACAAAATTCGAATCTGGGGAATTGAACGCGTTCAGGACAAAACCAGTCAGCGGCGGCTTTAGCTCACATCTGGTGTCATCGACTTTCCAAAATGTATTATGCGAGTTGTAGTCAAAGAGTACAAATGCAACCCTCACATAAACATAACCCTCAAAACTGGACCAGAAGTTGGGCCCTTTTCCTCGCTCTTCCCGTCCGCAGCTGTCTCTGCGGTCGCGTCCTCTCACTATATATCTGACCGACGTCCCTAGCCAGTGCGCGAACGTTGCAACTCACCTCCACCTCTGCGTGCGGAAGCGTCCCGCAAGCAGCTGCTGCAGGAATACCTCGTCACAGCACTTGCGGAGGCGAGTCGACGACGAGCGCGCCGTGCCGAAGATATGAGCGGCGTCACTAGTGCGGAAGGAGACCTCGTGCGCGAGTCCGTTGAGCTCCCAGCTGTGTGGGTTGGCAGATAGCTCGATGGTGGAGACCTCGGCAAAGTGCGAAACGAAGGTACGCGCGAAAATCCCGGAGCTGAAGTAGGCGTCTGCGGTGAGATGGAGTTGTCGGTGGTGACAGGGACGTACAGGACGAGGTAAGGTTTCTCCTCCCAATTGGGCACCTAGGATATCCGATTATATAAGCCTCACTACGTCATCGAGCCTGGTTCTCGGAATGGTTACTGAAGCTGAAAGAGTCAAGCTAGTCAAGGTCTGCCCACATTGTCGTTGTGATGTACGCCTTCTCGGCTTTAACTGCCCTACTTTCCCCGTTATTGACTCTGTTTCTTGGCCCTAGCCCAATGGTGAAAGACAGACCAACGAGGCACAATCATCCACCTGTGCACAATCTGCGTTTTACAATTCTGAGATAGATGGGCCCGGAGGCTGCGACAAAGACGCTCCTAGATGCAGGCAAGTGTTCTATCGTCCACCCATCCCACCCAGTCTCTCTCACATATGATCCAGGAATTACGTACGATTCCGTCGAGCCACGTTCGTTGGCTACGTCTTCGGCGAATCCACGACGGGCCAGGCAGCGCTCTACCACCTCGGCCTGGCGGACATCCAGGTCATGAGCGCGAACAATAACTGTTCGACGGGGAGCGCTGCGCTCGTGCACGCTGCGACGCTCGTTCGCGCAGGCGATGTCGCTGTGAGCTCGCTCTTGGCTTCGAGCGCATGGCGCACGGCGCGCTCGGCACCAATCCCGTGTTCCCCGACCGCCTCAGCCCGATGTGCCCGCTTCTCGTAGCTGCAGAGCACGCCTCGCCCGACTCGAAGCGCGGACCGCCGATGCCGCGCGTGTTCGGAGCCGCGGCCACGGAGTATTTCAGGAAGTACATCAGGAAAAACCTCCCGCGCTAGCGAGAGATAAGTGGATAGTTTTTTATCACTAATCGAGATAAGGCAGCTAACGGGCTACTAAGTCGCGCTAACGATCGATAACGACTAGCGATCAGGGCAAACGAAAATCAATTGCTATTTTTCTACGAAAATTGAAGATATGTATCTCGGCAACTAAAGGGATTGATGTAAAAACTGTGGCATAACTCCAACACCGAAAAGGTCTTCCCAGTCGGAATATCCTGCCCAAAGCGCGGGAAAAGGTGAACGCTCGATAGGATGCTGTCCACAGGTATCATCGCCAATCTCTCCAGAGAGTCATACTGTGACGTGACGGATC
>WITN01000397.1:0-78488 GCA_015025155.1 Lactarius quietus | reverse complement strand
ACCTGTGGACGATTACCAGCAGATTAGTAGTAGTGGCGGTCTCGCTGACGAAGGCGGATCGCGCGGATAGGTTATAAGGAAGCTATCGACTGTTGTAGTCGATAGCTTGGATTTCTTGTTCATTCTCGACTTGTATTCAAAGCCGTTTTCTCTCATCCTTCGGGGTCGCGATTCGCCTACGGAATAATCAAGGCAAGACTCCGCCTTCGAGCGTTGAGACGATACTCTGCCTTCGTGCTAGAGTCAGGAATCCGCTAAGTCACCGCGTTCACCCTTTAGTCGCCTAAGTCAGGCTCACGTGCTGCTCGCACGTAACATTAAATCCAAGCTCTCCTAAATCGAACGCCGTGGCAACTCTCAATACCAAGGACGGTTGGGACTTCGTGCCCTATCGCATCGACTCAAGAGAACGAGACGCACCTACTCGTTACCTTATAGGACGAGTACGGTGGCGACACGTGCCAGACACCAGAAGATCCGACGAAAACAACACAGGATATTACGCGGAAGCAGCTACCGCACAGCGATTCATCCCGTAGTATTCAACAAGGAACGCTGTTGCTGGGTGAGCTCAGGTGGAGCAACACAAACAACTATTTCGAAGCGACGCGACCAGCAGCGACGACTTACACATCAACTACCACTAGTCGACGCACGACCAATCGACCAACAAGGGCCCATAGACGGCCAAGAAGACACCCTTGATTCGGAACCACCAAGGGCCGAATTCCAATTGCGAACAGAAACAGTGGCAGCATCAAGCCATACTAGCGAACGATCACCAACCCCACGAAGTGAAATAATAGAACCGAGGAAATCGCAGTACAATCACCGGAGGTAGAAGCACTAGCCGCGCAGACAGCTGAGTTGCACATCCCCGAACCAATCAGAGGAATACCATACAGCTACATGACTACTCAAACAGAAGTATCGCCACCCCGACTTGTTATCAACGAACAAACAGGCCACGTTCAACAACTACAACCAGAAGACATGGAAGCCGCTAACCGAGCTATGGGGACGTCCCTGACGCACCAAGTATCCCTGAAGGAACAGAAATGTTCTACGAGTTTCGGCTCAATCGCAACAGGGTACCATCACCCGAAAACAGGCCATTCCCGCCCTTACGAACACGAATAATGGACCACCAGGCGGAAGAGGAGGACCGCCAGGAGGAGGACCACCAGGAGGAGGACCACCAGGAGGGACACCAGGAGGAGGACCACCAGGAGGAGGACGCCAGGCGGAGGAGGAGGACCACCTCTAGGAGGACCTGCAGTAGCCCACAACGCACACCAAGGGGGGAATGACAAGTTCATTGGTAACCCACCACCAACATTCACAGGAAGCAGGTCACAAGCCGAGGCATTTATCCTCCAATGGGAGTCTATGCGAGTCAACGCGAATCATTCAGCTATGCTGAATAAGTATCAAAAAGCTATGTTTTCTCACATACATTCAGGGAAACGCGGTTAACCAATGGGTATGTCGGCAAGTCGATGGCTCGTCAATGAGGTCGCCACGGGCACCAACCAATTCGACAACAGGCTGTGGGAAAACCTACTCACGCCTTCAAAGACAGTTCGGCGACGTCCTCAGCAAAGAACGAGCACAAGCCCACTCGACGCCGGTATCCACATGAAGGATGGAAAAATCGACGACTACATCGCCCAATTCGAACAGCTCGTTCGACATGCGGGATACAACATCAACGCCGAACAAACCTCAAGTATTTACAAAGGGACTACCACGCGCGCTATACGAACATGTACCAACATGACGACCCCGAAATTACAAGAATGGAGAGAATCCGCCCTGAAAAGGCACAAAAGTGGATTCACATGCAAACGGTCGGGGAATCTAGAGCCTTCAAACCGGGACGAGCCACAGGAGGAGCACTAGCTAAGTTGCTAGCACCACTCAGAACGACGACCGAATGGACACATCCGCAGATCGTACGAGGACGACTGGCAGGGCCGAAGACATTATAGCGAACCACCCAGGAACGCTAGGCCCCCACAACCACCATTTCCCACCCCGAGGAGGGTTCATACAGAGACAGTTCAAACGAGACCACAGCCAAACGCAGTGTTACAACTGCCAGAAAATGGGACACATCAGCCGCGACTGCAGCAACCAAGGAGGCGCCGAGATGCGCAAACAGCGCAGCCGAAACGCCAACGACCAAAGAAGAAAAGGCAGCGGAATGGCTGCGAGGAGTAGCAGGAGACGATGAAGAAGGTAAAGACCTGGTCCTACAGCAACTGATGGGACAGGATTTTGGAAACGCCTGAACCCGGCGGCCTGGGTAAGGGCAATACGTTGTAACTCTGTGTACATTATGCGCTACCGATCTATGCGAGTACCAGTATCCATTCGTGCAAGTTACAATATGGCCGACATCAAAGCGTTGGTGGACTCTGGAGCCACCGACAATTTTATCCACCCACAATTCGTCAAGCGGATGGGGTTGGGACAACGGGCATTAGATAAGCCCAAAAACATCTATAACATCGACGATACCACTAATAAAGCGGGGCAGATCACACACTACCTCACGCTCAATGTGGAAACAGGAAAAACAAGAGAGAAATGAGCTTCCTCATCACCGATATCGGAAGGAAGACATACTGTTAGGATATCCATGGCTTGCAACCTATGAACCAAGGTTTCAGCTGGCGCCATGCCACTATAGATGAGAAACAACTTCCTATAGTGCTGCGATCGATTAACCCAAGCGACAGGAAGGCAGTATTAGCAAGACTGCTAACAGAGGAAAAAGACGATGCAAGGGTGTCACGAACATTCACAACAGAAGCAAAAGAACAAATCATGACAACCCTAAAAGAACAAGTATATGGACGAAGATCAGCAGTAGAACTCGCGGTGGACGCCAAACAATACACCAAGGAGGTCAAAATACCACCAGAATACCAGCACTTTGAAAAAGTGTTCAGCGAAGAAGAGTCAAAGCGGTTTCCCCCAAAAAGAAGCTGCGACCACGCAATCGAGTTCAAGAAAGGAGTACCCGACGTGATAGACTGTAAAGTCTATCCAATGACAAGAACTGAAGACGCGGCACTAGATGACTTTATCGACGAGCAAATAGAAAAGGGATACATCCATCCCTCCAAGTCCCCGTACGCATCATCATTCTTCTTTATCAAAAAGAAGGACGGAAAGCTACGGCCCGTACAGGACTATCGACAAATCAATGAGTGGACAATACGAAATCAATACCCACTCCCACTCATTGATGACCTCATCAGAGACCTTGGGGGAGCACAACTATTCAGCAAATTGGATGTTCGCCAAGGATACAATAACATACGAATCAAGGAGGGAGACGAACACAAAGCCGCGTTCAAAACACGACGTGGACTTTTTGAACCAACCGTCATGTACTTTGGGCTGTGTAACTCACCAGCAACGTTCCAAAGTTTTATGAACAAAATATACCAACCAACGATAGCAAAACACGAACCCAATGGAACGACCATTCGGGTCTACATGGATGACATCGCAATAGCCACGAAACGACAAGAAAACACACTCGAGCAACATCGGAAGGCGGTGTGCGATGTCCTGGAAGTCGCTCAAAAACACGACCTCTTCTTCAAGCCAGAAAAATGTGTATTCAACGCATCCAGCATTGATTACCTGGGGGTAATCCTTGAAGAGGGGGTAACACGTATGGACCCCATCAAAATTTCGGGTGTTCGCGACTGGACATCCCCCACATCAGTTAAGGACGTACGATCTTTCCTTGGTTTTTGCAACTTTTACAGGCAATTTATCAGAGGCTTCGCAAACATTGCCAAACCATTGAATGAACTAACGCGCAAAGACGAACCATGGCAATGGACAACAAGACATCAAACAGCATTCGAGACACTCAAACAACGAGTCACAACAGAACCTATACTAGCACACGCGGATCAAAAACAACAATTCGACCTAGAAGTAGACGCATCAGGATTCGCAGTAGGAGCAGTGCTGCTACAAAAGAAATCAGATGGGAAACGACACCCTGTGGGGTACTACTCAGCAACACTCAACGCCGCCGAACGAAACTATGACATCTACAACCTGGAGTTGTTGGCCATCGTAAAGGCGTTGAGAAATTGGAGACACCTGCTAGCCGGATCCCCACACAAAGTACGCATATTCTCGGACCATCTCAACCTGCGTTACTGGCGAGATCCCCAGAAAATCAGCCGACGAATAGCCAGAGAAGTACTAGAATTGGCAGAGTACAACTTTGAAATACACCATGTCAAAGGAACTGCAAATGGAAGAGCCGACGCACTATCACGACGAACCGACTATGACCAAGGGGAGAAGGACAACGAAAACGTCACGGTTCTGCCAGACAAACTGTTTGTACGTACAATGGACACCCAACCACAGCAGGACGAGCAAAGGATATGCAAGTGGGTTGATCCCCACAAAACTAACCAAAGCAGACGGACTCTGGTGGTACCAAGGACAAAGACTAGTCGTCACGGGGACATCAAAAGAAATTAGAGAAGTGATCTCTGCACATCATGACCCCCCGATTCACGGACACCCAGGAATAAATCGAACAACCCAAGTGGTGGAACGACACTACTGGTGGCCTACAATGAAACAAGATATCGCCGAATATGTACGAGGATGTGCGGAGTGCCAGCGATGCAAAGTCAACACACAAAGGACAAAGGCACCGCTACAACCAATATTCCCAAAATCCGAAGCAACACCATTCGAGGTAGCAGCGCTCGACTTCATCACCAAACTCCCAAAGTCAAGGGAGTACGATTCCATACTCACAGTCACTGACCACGATTGCTCAAAAGCGTCAATATTCATACCGTGTAAAGAGGAAATATCAGGCGAGGAGACAGCAGCCCTATACGCCAAACATGTGGTCGCACGATTTGGCCTACCAACAAAATTGATCAGCGACCGAGACCCCCGATTCGCGTCCAAATTCACAAGAGAACTATGTCGAATTCTGGGAATACAACAGAATATTTCGACCACCTACCACCCACGAACGGACGGACAATCAGAACGAACCAACCAATGGCTAGAGCAATACCTTAGGCTCTGGGCCAACGAGAGACAGAACAATTGGGCCGACCACCTAGCACTAGCTGAGTTCGCGCACAATAATTGGGTTAACGAATCCACACGCGAAACCCCATTTAGATTGCTGATGGGATATCACCCACACACTAATTGGACGGATAAAAAATCACCCATACCACGGGTCACGGCCAGACTAGAACAACTGAAAGAGATAAGACAGCAGGCACAAGATCAAATGCGCCGAGCGCAACAGTCATGGGTCAAACATCGTGACACCCCCAAATATCAGATAGGAGACAGGGTATGGCTAGAGGGACGTCACCTACGAACCAATCAGCCAACCACAAAGCTTGCGCCCAGGAGACATGGACCATTCAAGATCGTCCAGGTGATGTCGCCTGTCAACTACAGACTCGAACTTCCCACACAGTGGAGCATCCATGATGTGTTTCACACAGATCTTCTCACACCTTACAAAGAAACGCTGATTCACGGCGCAAACTATCAGCGCCCACCACCAGAATTGGTAGGAGACGTGGAAGAATATGAAGTCGAAAAAGTATTAGACTCAAGAAGGCATGGAAGGGGGCGTAAACTGCAGTACCTAATCAAGTGGAAAGGCTATGCCGACTCGGACAACCAGTGGGTCCCGTGGGACGATGTGCATGCGGACGAGGAGATAAGGAAGTACAAACAAGCCAATCCAACTGCCGAGACTCACATAAAAGCAGTCTCAACAGGACCTTTAGGAGACGCATCTTCCAAAGTCACTCCTAACATGTCCCATGTCCCACTCACCATCATCAGCCTTGACCTCCCTCACACCAGCGAGCTCACCACGTACGACGACAACAACAATGTCGACGACCCATTCTGCTCTGCCGTCGAACATGTCAGGGCAGCAGCAGAACGCGACCAAGAAGAACGAGAGCAGCGAGAACAAGACCTGGCCGAGGCTTGCCGGCGATTCCCCACACCCGCAAGTGGAAGAGTGGAGACAGATGAGGAGGGATTACGGGTTGTTGAAGGAGGTAATGACCTCCTGGCGACTGGACCAAGTAACGAGGATGACGCCGCAGGAGAGACGGACGAGGATACAGAGGCTAATGAGGCGAGTATCCGCCAGCCCTCCACCGCCTTCACGTCCACCACCGCTGTCGATCAGTACGACAGCGACGAGTCATCCGACGGCTCGTACCATGACGCCAACGTCATCTGCACCCGTTGCGACAACCCCCAAGAGTATTGCCACTGCAACCCCATGTGTATTCCCCCACGAATTCACAACGAAGAAGAAGAGGACGACATTGCCGACGAAACCATGGATGGCGAAGGGCGAGCACCGCCTGTTGCTGTCATCTATGGACCGACTGCGGAGGAAGGGTACGCCAACCGAGGGCTACCATCCTACGCTGAGGCACGCGACACCTCACCCATCCATACGCGCCGAGCGGATGCGCCGAGGCGCCCTATCCGTACCCTATCGCCTACCCCCAGTGGATTCGTCCTCAATAACGGGATGAACTGGGTGCCGATGGTCATCGAGCACGAGGGACGCCGCATACCCGCCCGATATGTGCGGGTGCGGATGTGCGACAACCCGGAGGTTTTCGGGACCATGGGGTGTCACACGCCAGTATACCAAGGGGACATACACGCCGAGCCATGCCGTGACATGGGGCCCGCAGCTGAGTACTCCCGCGAAGATCTGCAATACTTAACAGCTGACTTCCGGGGATGGCGCCAGGTCGACGAGGCCCTTGCTCGGCTAGGGGATATCTCCCTGGCAGCCGAGGTGAGGCGCTATCGCGCGTCCCAGGAAGTCATCAAGGAGCTCGAAGCCGCGATCAAGCGACTCGAGGACGACATTTTCGTCCACGTCGACCGCGCGCGCCACTCGGCAAAGCGGCTGGGGAGAGCTCATGCCATTTTGAGGATACGGGACGAACACGAGACAGACGTAGGGCTAACCGCAGTGCCTAACTGGGTAGTGGAGCGAGGGCGCTCACCCTTGTGAAGGGGGGTGATGTAACGTCCCGGGTCATAGTAGGTATCTGACCTAACCGATAACCGAGGGGGCGTGATCAAGGGGACGCTTACTGTACTATACGGATGGATGACTGATTGGTTGTTGTACGATGACTGATGGCTGACTGACGGATTACCATACGCTGACTGATGACCTGTGTTGTGATGACTGTATACCTGTGGACGATTACCAGCAGATTAGTAGTAGTGGCGGTCTCGCTGACGAAGGCGGATCGCGCGGATAGGTTATAAGGAAGCTATCGACTGTTGTAGTCGATAGCTTGGATTTCTTGTATCATTCTCGACTTGTTATTCAAAGCTGTTTTCTCTCATCCTTCGGGGTCGTGATTCGCCTACGGAATAATCAAGCAAGACTCCGCCTTCGAGCGTTGAGACGATACTCTGCCTTCGTGCTAGAGTCAGGAATCCGCTAAGTCACCGCGTTCACCCTTTAGTCGCCTAAGTCAGGCTCACGTGCTGCTCGCACGTAACATAAAGAATGTGGATGGAACACTCAATAAGAGGGGATCAGTCAAGTACACTACAATCCAGAAGATCCGCGTCAAGAATATGGATGACGCCTACCACGAAGAAACATCAGAACTCTATGTTACCATGCTAGGGGACCATGACATTATCCTAGGAACAGATTGGCTCCATGCACACAACCCAGAAGTAGACTGGGCATTGCCACAGATCACCTTCACAAGATGCCCCAAGAATTGTACCTTGTCCAAGTACCCCCTAGTAATCACGTCCCGAAAGCCGCAGACGCGTGCTACCACCATCAATGCCTTGCATCCAGTAGAAGACACACCCATGATAACCAAAGACGCCTTTGCCCAGGAAGCTATGGAACACTTCTTGTATCATCACAGTTTTAGCAAGTATGACGACCTTGCTATCCGGTCAAAGTCCACTGCCAGTACGGCTATTGCAGCAAAGAATGCGCCCAAGCAATCCCTTGATCACATCCCTGCCCAGTATCACAAGTATTCCAAGGTTTTTAGCGAGACAGCTTCACACCGCCTCCCAAAACACCAAGCATGGGACCATGCCATAGAACTCAAGCCAGCCTCAAAGATGCGCAATTGTGGCATCTACAGACTCACACCCAGAGAATCAGCAGCACTCAAAGAATATATCACAGAACATTTGCGGAGAGGATACATCCGCCCTTCCAAGTCCCCCATGGCCAGCCCCTTCTTTTTTGTAGACAAGAAGGATGGCAAGTTACGACCAGTACAAGACTACCGTGCCCTCAATGACATTATGATCAAGAATGCCGCCCCCTTACCATTGATCCCAGAGTTAATCAACAAACTACGCGGCGCTAGATATTTTACCAAATTGGATATTCGTTGGGGATACAACGATATCCGTATCAGGGAAGGAGACGAACATAAAGCTGCCTTCAAAACTCATCTAGGCTTATTTGAACCCACTGTCATGACATTCGGCCTCTGCAATGCCCCTGCCACGTTCCAGACATTTATGAACAACATCTTCGAAGATATGATAAATGACGGACATGTTGTTGTCTATCTGGATGACATCCTGATTTTTTCCGAAGACCCTGCCTTGTTGGACAGATTAACCCATGAAGTCCTTACCCGTCTTGAAACCCACGATTTATACCTCAAACCTGAGAAATGTGTATTTGCTCAGACGTCTATTGAATACCTTGGGATCGTCATCTCAAATGGACAACTCAAAATGGACCCTGCTAAGGTCGTAGGAATCACAGATTGGCCTACTCCACGCACAGTCAAGCATGTCCAAGCTTTCCTTGGCTTTTGTAACTTCTACTGCCGTTTTATCAAGGATTTTTCCACCATCGCCAGGCCTCTGTTCGACCTCACGAGGAAGGAGATTCCGTTCCTCTGGGATACATCACAAGAATCCACGTTCCGCACCCTTATCCAAGCCTTTGTCACTGCTCCTGTCCTTGCTCTTCCAGACCATAGTAAACCCTTCTGACTCATCACCGACGCCAGTGATTTCGCCACAGGAGCCATTCTTGAACAACCCGATGCCTTAAACAGATGGCACCCTGTTGCTTACCATTCCAAGTCCTTACAACCAGCGGAGCGGAATTATGAAATTCATGATAAAGAACTCCTTGCCATTATCCGCGCTTTGGATATTTTTCGACATTACCTTGAAGGTCGCGACAATAATCTTGAAATCTGGTCCGACCATGGCAACCTAGTCTATTTTGCCACCAAGCAGAAGCTCACACGACGTCAAGCACGTTGGGCTTTATTCCTTTCACGTTTCAAGTTCACCATTATTCACAAACCGGGCGTGCAGAATAAATCAGATGCACTGCCCAGGCGTCCAGATCTTAAAGAGGGGATAGCAACTGAAGACGAGTTGCGTGTCCTCTTAGACACCAAGTTTTTCACGATTCGCGCAGTCTGCCCAACAGCAGTCACAGTATTAGGAGATACAACTCTACACCAAAGAATCAAGTCAAGCCAAGAATATGATAAAGATGTCAGCATCGCCATAGAAGCTATCTTAAAGAATGGCCCAAGATCCATTGTAAAGGGCCTAGAGGAATGGAACCTAGAAGATGGAATCATTCTGTTCAGAGGACAAGTCTATGTCCCAAAAGATGACACACTTCAAAGAGACATTGTCAAGAGATATCACGACCATGTAGCCACAGGACATCCCAGAAGATGGAAGACCTATGAAATAGTGTCAAGAGAATTCTGGTGGCCAGGAATATCTACCTTTGTCAAAAGTTATGTGGACGGATGTGCCACATGCCAAGCAACCAAAATCAAACCAAGAACTCAAGTACCACTGTTACCAAACCAAGTACCCACAGATGTATGGGGAGTTATCACCATGGATTTCATTACAGACCTCCCTACCTCCCAAGGATATGATTCCTTATTCGTGGTAGTGGATCGCCTCAGTAAAGCCACCATCGTCACCCCTTGCAATAAAACCATCACAGCCGAAGAAACATCCAAGTTGTACATGAAGAATGTCTGGAGATGAACCGGACTACCACGCCAAGTTATCTCAGATCGAGGACCCCAATTCGCTTCTAAAGTCATGCAAGAAGTCTGGGAAAGATTGGGAGTCAAATCCACCATGTCCACAGCCTTCCACCCCCAAACAGATGGCGAAACAGAAAGAGTCAACCAGGAATTAGAGCAATACCTTCGCGTCTTTTGTAACTTCCAGCAAGATAATTGGGTAGAACTGATACCCTTCATGGAATTCGCACACAATGCTTGCCAACACAGCGCCACAGGAAGATCTCCCTTCGAAGTCTGGTACGGATTCAAACCAGAGTTCATTCCCCCAGTAAATTTCGCTACCAAGATTCCCATGGTAGAAGAACGCCTTCGTACCTTAGACCAAGTACGGTCTGAGGTTACAGCAGCACTTAAAGTAGCTGCGGAAGTCATGAAAAGATCCAGAGTACCCATCATTTCCCATATATTCAAACCAGGAGATCTAGTCTGGTTAGAAGGAACCAACGTTCACACCACGCACCCTAAAGCCAAGTTAGCCCCTAGACGCCATGGTCCATTCAAAGTACTATCTACCTGGGGAGTTAATTGCAAACTCCAACTACCCAAGTCATGGCGAATCCACCCAGTCTTCCACAGCTCCCTAATATCACCATACAAGGAAACCCCTGCGCATGGACCTAACTTCACCAGACCTCCTCCAGATATAGTTCAAGGAGAAGAAGAACACTACAAAGTTGAAACAGTACTCCAGTCCAAAGTGTCACCCAATAAGAAAGGGATTTGTACCTCATCAAGTGGAAGGGCTACCCTAGCTCCGAAAACTCATGGCTCCCTGCATCACAGATGAAACATGCATCACTCCTAGTTCAACAGTTTCACACCAGAAATCCCTCTGCGCCATGACCAAGTAACCTAAGAGTGCTGATGGCGCAGCACGGCCTTAAAGAGGGGATACTGTCATGAACCTATACCTCGGTCCGTGACTTACCTGGGAAACTCAGGAGTGCGCAAGGGAACGCGCACAAACCCAGGAATACGAAGTATTGGTCTAGTGGAACTAGCCAAGACGACGCACGTGAAAGGATTGGATAATCCTTTCCTTCCTATTCAAGAAAGGTCCGGTCCGGAACTGGGACTTACCAAGTGAAAGGTCGGATGACCTCACATGACTTGTTTGTTGATCAATCAACAAAGATTGTTGATTGATAAACAAAGTCCGTTGATCGGTAAACGAAGATTGTTGATCAATCACCTGACAAGCGGAGTTTGTCAGGGATTAATGCTATTGGACAATATACTTAGAAACCTTCCAGCACATTCCATGCTATTTTTAGAACTCTTCTAGAGTATTCCATGGGCCCACCCGTGGAGCGGAGTTGGGCCTCCCCTAAAGTACGCACAGACCATGTATTCAGGTATATAAGCTGGAGCAATGTAACAGACAGTCCCTCAGACTGTCCACTTGCGACATCCCCACTTGTACATTCCTGTCTTCTGAGCAGCTTCCCACCATTGGGTTGTTCCTCATCCTTGTCTTGTTACTCGTGGTCCATTGTTCCCTGTCCTTGTTTTACTTCCTTGTTGGTTCGACGTTAGCTACCCTGTTCCTCGTGATCCTTGGTCTTGCTGTTGCAGTTAAACAGTGAGACACTCATCACAGGTATGCCTCATTCGTTCTCAGAGTTTCATCAGTGTCTAGGTTGGGGTCATTCATGATCTTTTGAAGGTCCTTCTGGAGTTTTCTCTTCTGGGTGGTGCATCTACGGTGTGCTACTTTTGCCGCTTTTTGTATCTTTTCTTTGACTTCGTCTTTGAATTTTTTCCATAGGGTCTGGGCATTTTCTGTGTTTCGTGAGGTTTCGTTCATTGTTAGGTCGTCCATCTCCTCCTGCAGTTTCATGCCACGCTCAGTGATAGTATTTAGGAGTGTTCCCTTCCTGATCATTGGGATCGGGCATGTCCATCTTCCTCTACTGATATGTGGGGCATTTCGTGGGGCATATTTAACAGCCATGAGCCAGTGGTCAGTTGGAACAGGGGTAGGTGTCATTTTCCAGTCGAAGGTTTGACTCGTGATCCTAGAGTTTGTGTATATACGGTCCAACCTGGATTGTATCTGGTGTCTGCCTGCATTCACGCGGTACATGAAACATGCTCTTTTGGGTTTCTGTGTCTCCAGACGTCTTCCAGGTCCATGCTGTGCTGGACGTTCCTCAGGCATTCACTGCTTCTTCATCGTCGCTATGTATTGGTGCTCAGTCAATAGAGTCTTCTGTGACATTAAAGTCTCCGAGAAGTAGATCCGGACAGGTTATGCCCTGGTTGTGGCACTCTCATTTGAGTCTTTCCCAGAAGGTGGGGTGTTCGTTCCTGTCGTTCGGTGCATATACATTTATCATTGTTGTTTCCTCTGCATCGTGCCATTTGATTTTCATGGCCACAGCTCGTCCTGGTATCAGTTCAAATGTTTTGTGGGATTTCGGGGTAATTAGGCTTTTATTGATCACAAAAGCGACCCCTGCTGTTGCGCGTGGGTTCACTGGGTTCTCAGATGTGGAGATTTCTAGCTTCCTTCCAAAGCAGGTGAGAACTTCCTGGGTGCGGTCTCTGTCAGGGTGCGCCTCTTGTATTGCAAGAACAGCGATCTTATGAACGTTCATGGTACAGTTTATCGCGGCCCACTTTTCGATGCCACTCATATGGCTTGTTGGTGCAGTGTAGCCGTTTATATTCAGGGTGGCAATGTTAATGTTTGCCTTACGTCGCAGTTTGTTGCGGGTGTGTGCTTGTGTCGGGCGGTCCCCAGATATGGGAGGTACTGGTGTGTACCTTGACAAGCGATCCCTTGGAGGGGTTGCTCGTCATTCATTTGGTCGGGTCTCACATTTTGTGGCAGGGCAGGCATAGGGGCAGTGGGGGTTTGGGGCAACATGTTATTGGAAGTACATAGAGTCCGTCTCCTATTTAAGTCAAGTACAGGGCCAGGGCTAGCTAGGCCGATACCAGGGAGACATTTATCTATTCAATTCAGTCCGAAACGTAGAGGCGTCGAAGCCAGTCATCTAATTATATTTATTGTCCAAATCTTTTCGCAGTCCGAGTTCATCCACGGCCGTTGCTGCCACTGGCCCTGGCTCCTGGGGTGCGGAAGACGATGCCGCGGTAGTTCCCGTTCCTACCCCTCATGGATTTGTTAACACGCCTCTTGGGGCCTTTCCATCCTTCGACTCCGGGGAACGGGCACAGTCCCCTGGGGTGGTCCACACTGCTACATATCCCACAATGGAATGGTTTAGTATCGGTGGTGCCAGTGCCTAGGTAGCGTGCGGAGTACTTGCGGTCTGCGAGGAAGTGTCTGATTCTTGACCAGATGTTGAGTTTAATGGCTTTTCTTCTGTTAGCATAGACATTGTACTGTGGGATGAGCGAGTCTCCAGCACGTTTGATGTCGAGGCGTGTTAGGTAGAAGGATGTGAGGAGCTCTTGTATGGCCATATAGACTTGTTCCTTCTCATCATTGGGGTAGATGTTGACGAGACCTATGATGAACTGCGAGGTTTCGTCGTCAGACCAGACTCCTTTGATCAGTTCTTCGACGTCACCCGGTGTCATGGTCCCTAGCTGCGAGATAGTGAAGAGGAAGTCGGGGTAGACACGTCCAAGCATAGTGACACGGAAGGAGATGGCTAGGGTGGACCAGATCCTGCACTCAAGGAGCATGTTCGCTTGTTCGGCAGTGAGGTTGTAGACCAAGAATGCTGTGGGGGTGCGCTTTGCTCTGACGGCCTCAATGCTCACACGTGGGGTTGCGACTCCCACTTCCTGCGATTTAGTTATGTCTGCTACCACTGCCATGATTCTACCTTTAATGTCTTTATGGTTGGCACAGGTCCAGGCTTTGTTGTCGAATGGCAGGGCGATGAGCTTTCCACGCTGCAGGGTCTCCCAGTCACTGATGATGTCGAGGTCGAGGTATTGGAAGATTGAGGTGGGGTGGGTGTCCTGTACGTGGGGCATCAGACCCAGCGTGAACTTGTCTAAGGTGTTGCGCAACATCAGGGGTCCTACAATAGGATCTTTACGGTCCGCTTCTACCTGTCCCCTTATGGTGTCAGTGTCTATGTTCTCCGCACTCAGGAGGGGGAGCATGTTGTCCCGGCTGGGGAATGATGCGTGAAGGGGATAGGTGGAGTTGCAAGTTGGGAGAACAGCAACGGGATGTCGATGTCCATTGTGTTTCGTCGGTGGGGGTGTTGGGCACTGTGCTTGGGTACCTGGTGGGGGTGGTGGGGTAGGTGGGGCCCGTGGGGGTGTTCTCATCTGGGTTTGGGTCCAGGCCAAAGGGTGGAGGGGTGTAGGTTGGTTCTGAGGAGGTGTAGCTTACAATGGGGGGTGGGGTAGGGACCATCGGGGTGTGTATGGCCTCTGCTGGAACTTTGATGGAGGTGATAACTGGGGTGAGGTCTGTTTCTGTCGGGGTGGTCATTTGCGTGAGGCTCTGGTCGCCTGCACTGCTAGCGTTACCACTTGCGTTGCTATTGGCGTTACCTATGCAGGCTATCGTTAGCTTTACACCATCTCGCAGGCCAAGGGTGTGTCAGTCTCACACTTCTTTTTCTTCCTGGCTTCAACTGCAGCAGCAGCCAGACTATTCGCGATCGCCCTCCAGGCGGCATTAGTGAGCTTAGCCGCTGGTTCTCTGGAGGAGAGTTCGAGGCTAGATGGGTCTGGGCTGTTTTGTGGGGTTGGGGTAGAGCAGGTGAGGGAGAGAGAGGTGTAGCGTCCATTGTTGCAGGTGTTGACTCTGTTGGATGGGTGGGATCATTGGGTATGTACTCACTCTTATACCTGTTGGTGTGTCCGGTACAGTGTCTTAGCGGTGGCGGTGGTGGTGCTGCTGTGCAGCGCCGTTCATTGCTCTCGCTGTAGCAGCATTGGTGGCTCCCTGGCATGATGTTGAGGTGTGGGTTCTCGTGTAAGAGGGTGGGCGAGGTTTGCTTGTTTCAGTGTTTGATGCATAGGAAGAGGGTACTTGCGATGTCTTTGGTATTGTGGTAATTCCTGTTGACACGAACTGGTTATCCGGCTTCTTGTGTTGTAAGGATGATTGAGTCATCCTGTAACTACCGGTATCTACTTAGATCCCCTTATGGGAATGGACTATTTTAAGATATCTTTATTGTCTTTGTTCCATGTATAGTAGTTCTTTTGTTCTTTATTATCAAGATACCGGTGGTAGCTATATTTAGATTAGCTGACATGGCAGTACGGTGTTCTATTTGGTTTCCAACCAATAATTGTACTTGTGTTACAATTACAGATACACGCACGTGCTGTATTGGGGAGCACGGACCATGTGCGCACAGACCACCCTGAGTAGTATATAAGGGTCTCTGTTTTCATCTTCACACTTCAGAGTTTCTTCAACCTCTGAAGTGTAAGTCCTCACTTTACCTTTACTCTTTCACACCTCTCTAACACTCTAGTATAGAACTGTTTCTCTTATAGGTGTGTTACTATGTAATATAGAGTTTCTTCAACCTCTGAAGTAACTGTTTCTCTTATAGCTTTTGTGCTAACTCCTAAGACGTCAGTTGCTATCTGCGCAACAATTCCCAGCCTGCATGTCGTGACCTCTTGTCACTTTGGACGCATGTTCTCCAGTGGGGGTTGCTCAAGGATCTCGCGAGGCTCTGTTTTTGGTGTGATTCATGCATTTTGGGTGTTACAACCTGCTGTCTAACCCGTGGGAAAAACCTGCCTTATCGGTGGGACACGTAAGACTGGAGACCCTTAAGATTCTTCTCCAGTCAAAAACGGGGCCATGGGGCCGCTTCTTTTTCCTTACTTAGCAATGGACTTACTCTTTATGGTTACTTTCTCGTCCATATATGATCCGGCCCCGTTCTATTAATATCTGGCCCCATTCTATTCTTAGACCAGGCTTCTTGATCATATGACTCACTTCTTTTCTATTGTTCTCCCTCTTTTGGATGATTCCTCTCACACTTCCCTCCCATGTGATTACTGCGGACTGACATGTGATTACTGCGGATTGCTGTGGATGGCATCATCTATTTGTTCCGTACAAACATACCCTTATCTATATAAACTCGACTCTTAGGTACCTTGTATCCTTAGACTCAACTTCTTTACCACAACAGTGCTTGTATTCCCTTCACTGGGGTTACTTCAGATCTGTGTGCCTCCTTGTCTCGGACTTCCCTCTCATATCAAGTGTACTCCACTTGACACTTGTTATCCACTTAACCCTTTGCCGATTATAGGCTATTTCTCCCTTGCTCAGAAACCTCGGAACTAGACTTACACACGTCGTGTAGTACGCCCCCACTGTGGCATTACATTAAGTCGAGTCTCTCATTGTGGCTTCCACAAGCAAACTAGGAAGCAGAAGCAGAACCGAATTCAAACCCAGATACATTGAACGAAGAACAGAAGACGACCTCCCGGATAACGTCAAAGGAGCAGCTGTTTTCAAAAGCTACAAAGACGAAGAAGGATACTACATCTGGGACAAGAACGAATACATACCAGTTGAATACCTCGAAGACGTACGACTTTGGGCTGTACTAGCATTTGACAAAACAAACAGTTGGTTTACGGTCAACCCAGCTCCACTCGAATACGGTTTAGGACCATACAGGAACAACCCAAGCGGAATCAACATCGACTCAGATACAGAAGAACAAGCACAGGATACAGACACAGACCAGTCCTCTGTTGCACCAGTGGAAGCTACGACAGGTGTTCCCTCATTAGCCCCACAAGAACAAGATCAGGGATCCAAAACCCCAACGAACAACACCAGAACCATAATAGCTATGGCAACAACAGTTAGCACTACCAAAACAAGCATCCCTACCTTCGGAGGAGGTGGTGGAGGTGGAGGTGGTGGAGGCGGAGGCGCTGGAGGACCTCCCCCAGCAGGAGCAGTAGGAGGAGCCCCCCCTCCCCCAATGGGAAAGCTCACAGGAACCCCACCAAGAGAATTCACTGGAGACCGCTCCAGAAGCAAGAAATTCCTGCTGGAATTTGACTTCTACAAGGCAATGAACCTTCATGCAGAACAAATGACAATCCCCTACCTTCGCTGCATCCTCTTCCTATCCATGATAAGAGGAGAACTAGTGGACGACTAGGTTATGGAGCAGAACGACTGGATCCAAGAGCAAATAACCAATGGACGAGACCCAGCAGAAGAATACTTCTGGACCACTATCAAGGATCGATTCAAGGGTGCCTTCACCGATGGAGCTGAAAAACAGAAAGCTCAAAGAGAACTCCAAACCACCCGGATGGAAAAAGGAGATTTGGATGCCTACATCGCCCTCTTCACAAGCCTAGCAAAAAAAGCAGGATATGGCCCAGATGACAAAGGAACCTTAGATATCTTCTTGCGAGGGCTCCCAGAAAATCTAGTCAAAAACATCATCCAATTCGACCATCCCACTGATTGGAATGAATGGACTACATCTGCCCGAAAGCATCATCAAGACTTTATCCACCTCCAAAACCGTTTCAACTCCAAGAAACCAGAAACCCGTGGAGGATTCAACAAAGGACAATGGAGGAATGCCTTTGCAGTCAAACCCCGCCACCCAGATGCAATGGACATAGGACGCACCCAGAGGGGAGCTGCAGCTGGAAGAGCTGCGCTCACTGAACCAGAGAAACTGAAGCTCCAAACAGAAGGACGCTGCTTCCGCTGCAAGAAACAAGGCCATATCTCCCGAAACTGCCCAGATCGCCCAGCAAGAGTAGCAGAAGCTTCCACAACCCCAGCAATCTCCAAAACCAAGGAAGAACTTGCCGAAGAAGTCTGGGGAAATATGATGGCTCAAGATGAAGAAGTACGAGCAATGCTCGTAGAGAAAGCCTTCTCTAGGAAGGATTTTTCATAGGCTCGAACCCGGCGGCCTGGGCTAGAGCTTTAAACATTTCCAGTGTGCAGTATAGTCAATATAGATCCTTAAAAGTTCCCATACACTTGGAAACTGCACAGAAAACGGCCGATCAAGATGTCCTTATAGACTCTGAGGCAACAGACAATTTCATCGATCCTAGACTCCTTAAACAACTGGGAATAGGAACACTCCCCCTACAGACACCAAAGAAAATATGGAATATAGATGGAACCCTCAATAAAGCAGGAGAACTTGTCAGCTACACCATACTGGAAGTACATACTGGTGGACACAAACTACCCATGAGGTTTTTAATCACGAACCTAGGGGAAGAACGAATGATCCTAGGATATCCATGGCTTGCGGCCTTCGAACCCCAGTGCAACTGGCAGGATTCAACCATCGCCACAAATCACTTACCAATCATCATCACCACCCAGGGTCTCCAGAAGAAAGAAATACCTAAACAACGCATTAGCATATCAACAATCACAGATAACTTCCTCCGAGAATGTGGCTGGGAACCAGAAGATGAACTCTTCCTGCAATTCACGGAAGCAGAACATATCAGAAAAACTACCATGGCATCAGAACTGGCACAAAAAGCACAAGACCACACAGAAAAATCACTGGAGGAGATGGTCCCACCAGAATACCTCCGCCACCGTAAGGTTTTCAGTGAAGAAGACGCTCAGCACTTCCCCCCTGAAAGACCCTGGGACCATGCCATAGACCTCACACCTAATGCCCCCGCCACCATCGATTGCAAAGTATACCCCCTAACAAGGACAGAAAACGAAACCCTCACCAAATTTCTCAATGAGCATAGAGAGAAAGGATACATTCACCCTTCAAAATCACCATACTCTTCACCATTCTTCTTTATCAAGAAAAAGGATGGGAAACTCCGCCCAGTACAGGACTATCAACGAATCAATCAGCATACGGTCAAAAATCGCTACCCACTCCCACTTATTCCTGAACTGATCAACAAAGTCAGAGGAGCAGCAATTTTCACCAAATTTGATGTTCAATGGGGGTATAACAACATATGGATCAAAGAAGGAGATGAATGGAAAGCGGCATTCAAAACCAACCAAGGATTATTCGAACCACGTGTCATGTTCTTCGGGCTAACAAACTCCCCAAGTACTTTCCAAACCATGATGAACGAAATCTTCCAGGATATGCTCCTGACAGGAGAAGTCATAATCTATATGGATGACATCCTCATAGCAACCACAGATGATCTGGAAAAACACCGAGAGAAAGTCCATCAAGTCCTCGATCGACTTGAAGAACATGACCTATACCTGAAACCGGAAAAATGCTCATTTGAAACACGCCGAATCGAATATCTAGGGGTCATATTGGAAGAAGGAACAGTTAGAATGGATCCAATCAAAGTCCAAGGAGTACGGGAATGGCCAGTTCCCACCACAACCAAAGAAGTCCGTGCCTTTTTGGGATTTGCCAATTTCTATCGACGCTTCATCCACGGATTTTCCTCCATTGCACGACCACTTAACAACCTCCTTAAAAAGGAAGCCCACTGGGATTGGACAAGAGAATGTCAGCATGCCTTTGAGGAACTAAAGAATCACCTTGGGAAAGAACCCGTCCTTATGCAACCAAACCTCGATGTTCAGTTTGAATTAGAAGTTGATGCATCGCGATTCGCCAACGGAGGAGTCCTATATCAAAAGGACAAACAAGGAATAAAGCACCCCGTCGCATACTACTCTCAAACTTTTGGACCCGCAGAACGCAACTATGATATTTATGACCAAGAATTGCTAGCCATTGTCCGAGCCTTGCGACATTGGCGGGCGTACCTTGCAGGATCCCCACATAAAGTTATTGTTTATACAGACCACGCCAATCTTCAATATTGGAAAGAACCACACAAAATCAGCCGTCGGGTAGCAAGAGAAGTTCTAGAACTCTCAGAATATGACATTGAACTCCATCATATCGCCGGATCAAAGAATGCAAGGGCAGACGCCTTATCACGAAGACCAGACTATGATGACGGTTCCAATGACAACCAAAACGTAACAGTCCTTCCTGAAAAATTATTTATCCGAGCCCTGTCTGAGGGCATCCAGGAAGAACTAGAAACACAAATAACTCGGCAAATGAACAATAAACTTGCAGAAGCATGGAGCGACACACACAATCTTAAAAACATACAAGGAAAATGGTGGAAAGACGAGCACTTGGTTGTCGCCGGTGGCGACGACCTTAAGAGGGGGGTAATTCATTTTCACCATGACCTCCCAAGCGCAGGACACCCAGGAATTTCAAATACCCTGGCATTAATCACACAAGATTACTGGTGGCCAAACATGAAAAAGGATATTGAGGAATACGTCAAAGGATGCGCAGCTTGCCAAGCAAACAAAGTCAACACACACCCACGGAAACCAGGCTTATCACCAATCTACGGAGAAATGACGGAACCATTTGAAACAATCAGCATGGACTTTATCGTCAAGTTACCTAAATCCTGAGGCTTCAACACAATCCTTACAGTCACAGATCATGACTGTTCTAAAGCTGCTCTATTCATCCCATGCAACGAAACCATAATGGCAGAAGGAGTCGCCAAACTATACTTAGATCACATTTATCGCCACTATGGCCTTCCCAAGAAGGTCATTTCCGACCGAGACACCCGCTTTACATCCACCTTTGCCAGAGCCTTATGTAAAGCATTAGACATCAAACAAAACATCTCCACGGCCTACCACCCACAAACAGATGGACAATCGGAGAGAACCAACCAGTGGCTGGAACAATATCTTCGCTTCTGGTGTAACACAAGGCAAGACGACTGGTCAGATTGGTTACCCATGGCTGAGTTTGCCCACAACTCCTGGCCTAATGCAACAACCAAAGTATCACCGTTTGAACTCCTCACTGGAAGAATCCCACGTACCACATGGATGAAGAAACCATCTCCTGTCCCAAGTGTTGAGCAACGACTTGAGGAAATAACAATCCTCAGACAACAAGCCCAGGACAATATGAAGAAAGCACAAGAAATACTAGCCCACCGACCAAGCAAGTTTGTGCCATACAAAGAAGGAGAAATGGTGTGGTTAGAAGGCACTAACATCAAAACCAGCCACCCCGCAGCCAAGCTCGCCCCCAAGCGACATGGGCCATTCGAAATTACACAAGTCTTATCACCAGTTACCTACAAACTGCAATTACCACCACAATGGAAGATCCATCCAGTATTTCACGCAAACCTTCTCACCCCCTATCGAGTAACAAAACTCCATGGAGAAAACTTCCCGCGGCCACTGCCAGATCTAATTAATGGAGAAGAAGAATGGGAAGTAGAGAAGATTGTGAACATAACCCGAAAGGGCCGTGGTCAAAAACTCTATTACCTTATCAAATGGAAGGGGTTCCCAGAGAGCGACAACTCCTGAGAACCATGGGATAATGTCTTCACCCCTGATGCGATCACGGACTTCTACCAACGGCATCCCGAGGCCGAGGGAGCACCTGCTCAAGGATATAAGGCTGCCCCAGCAGCCAAAAACAACAACCCATCTTTCCTGCGATCCACCACAACCACCTCTATTACAATGCCCTCTCGTAGCTCCTCTGTTGAAGCTCATGTTGAATGAGCAATGGAACAAGGCTTCTTCTCTCGTGCCGTGACTCCAGAATCTGTAATGGAAGAAAGCGATGTTCCTATCATTGCCATGAATGCGCAACTCCTGGATGCTCTTGACAACCTTGCTACCCCAAATGATCCAGCTACTCCACCTCCTCCCACTGAAGCTCCTCCCCCGCTGCCCCCCACTTCCCCCATTTCCTCCTCTCTTGACCCCCACGACGACTTCATTGACTATGAGCGAATTGCCGCCACCCAGACCGACCCCAACGACCCTGACTACCCAGGACTCCCCTTCTTCCCAAACAACCCTGACTCAGCTCGCCATTACCCTCTCATGATCTATGGCGAGAATGCCGAGCTCCAAGAAGCACGGTACATCTCCTATTCTGCCAATCGTCAAGAAGTCATCGGTAACATGGGCCGCGGTGAGCCCACATATGGGTGTCCCATCTATCTCGAACCTGTCCCCAACGTCATGCCCCAAGTTCTTGGGGATGAACAGCTCCGTCACCTCTCTCTTGAGGACCCTCGTGTCTATGCTGTTGACAAGGCCCTCCGTGATATTAACCACCCCTGCCTAGAGGCCGAAGTCTCCTGCCTCCGCGCCTGCATCGACTCCCGCGCCCAGCTTAAGAAGCAGCGGGATGACCTTGAAGACCAATGCCGCCGGGTCACAGGGCTCCTGTTCGAGAATGATCTTAGGTTACATGTCACGTGGTGACATCGTTCCGACCACTGCGCGCACAAAACGTCGCAAGTGCATTCATGAGCACTGGAAGAACTGTCAAGACTACCCAGAAGCACACACATGGGTACAAGGTCAGCTGGCATATAGCGAAGAAGAAGAAGAGGTTCGCGCTCTCGTATGGGCCCAGGCAGATGGATATCCTGCGGCAGAAGAAGAAGACTATGCAGTGGAGGAGGACGAAGCCCTCCGTATACACCAGTTAGTGAGTGGAATGATAGTACACTCGTCATCTCCAGACACTGGCACAAGTATAACAGGAAGAATGAAGGTCACGTGATCTATCACGTGAAAGTCCCAGATCATGCCTCGTATCTGGTCTAATCCATAAGTCATGGGACTTCAAGGATGGAAGAGCTTTGTATAATGTAACGTTTCCTCGGATGCGAGATTCCCGAGAGGCCGAAGAAGATGTCACGTGTAGAAGAGGGGGTCAAGTCCCAGGTCACAGTATGTATCTGACCTAAGCCATAACTCAGGGGACTTCGGTGTTGTATCAAGAATGGAAGATTATGGAAGGTTCTGGAAGGGCCATGGTAGGCACGAGGTCAGAGGCGATTCCTGACAGCTGAAGGTCTAGACATTTCCTTGTATGGTTCAAGTTCTGATGGAACAGGTTCTGATGCGCTGGTGTTGCGCCTTGACATTTGTTATCTTGGTTCTCTATTGTTCTAGTATTCTATGATGTCATTTGTGAGTCATGTGTTGTTCTTATCTCTGACTCATGGTTGTGTTATCTCTGACTCATGTGGGGCCTTATGCCTCATGTACTGTATGTTTCATGATAAGCCCCTGTGGCTTGATGGACAATTCCTATTGGCAGATAAGGTCGTAGGTCGTGTTTACTATAGTTCAAGCTCAGTTTTAAAGCTGGCTTGAAAGTACTATATATACTAGGCAGGTATCGCCAGTAGTCGTTAGCTTAGTTGTTTTGGACTTCCACCTGTATTCCTCTCAGGTTCTATTCAAAGCATTCTTATAGCAGAGTCATTGGTCTGTGTGACTAGTATCTTATCTTGTTGCCAACTTGTGTGTCAAAGTCATCACCTTGTTAGGCCATTCAAAGGGGACCTTTTCTGGTTATTCCCCCTTCACGAGTTCTTGTTGAGTTGTAAGCCGTGCGCTTAGCTCATCGTTTGATTCAAGGAAGCCGTCGGATCCAAGTCGGATCAGCGTTAGGTGGAAACGCTACATTACAAGGTATTCGCAGACGTCTGGAGCGAGGTCACGCCTATCGACAGATAGCAGAACGATATGCCGACAGTTGGGAACCTGCTCTCCCAGTACCAAACCCGGAGATGCCTCTTCTCCCCCGTCGTGGAGGACCCGCAGAAATGCCACGTCTCCATGGAAATCCACAGGGGAAGCGCTGCTGGAAGTGCCAGAGCCTGTCCCACCTCAGCTTCAACTGCCCCCTGAAGTGCAAAAAGTACTGCACCCACTGTCAGACTAACCGTCACTGGTCTAGCCAGTGCCTTTTTCGTCGCATTGAGCCTTCGGTGGACCTGAACCCCCCACTTGGTGTGGGAAATGCCTCCGCAACACTCCTGGACACATCGAGATCAACTGCCCCCTCTATGAACGCTGCTGGGGCTGTGGACAGCGAGGTCCCTTTATGTTCCTCCAACGTCATGCTTGCCCGTAATGGGGAATCACCTTCTCTGACTTCGAGGACTATGATAACAGGGATGCTGACTTGTGGCAGGACGACGACCCACCACAGGGAGGGGAGCACACGCAGTTCTAGGTGTCGAGGTGACAAGGACTCTGAGGAGGGGATGATGTTACAACCTGCTGTCTAACCCGTGGGAAAAACCTGCCTTATCGGTGGGACACGTAAGACTGGAGACCCTTAAGATTCTTCTCCAGTCAAAAACGGGGCCATGGGGCCGCTTCTTTTTCCTTACTTAGCAATGGACTTACTCTTTATGGTTACTTTCTCGTCCATATATGATCCGGCCCCGTTCTATTAATATCTGGCCCCATTCTATTCTTAGACCAGGCTTCTTGATCATATGACTCACTTCTTTTCTATTGTTCTCCCTCTTTTGGATGATTCCTCTCACACTTCCCTCCCATGTGATTACTGCGGACTGACATGTGATTACTGCGGATTGCTGTGGATGGCATCATCTATTTGTTCCGTACAAACATACCCTTATCTATATAAACTCGACTCTTAGGTACCTTGTATCCTTAGACTCAACTTCTTTACCACAACAGTGCTTGTATTCCCTTCACTGGGGTTACTTCAGATCTGTGTGCCTCCTTGTCTCGGACTTCCCTCTCATATCAAGTGTACTCCACTTGACACTTGTTATCCACTTAACCCTTTGCCGATTATAGGCTATTTCTCCCTTGCTCAGAAACCTCGGAACTAGACTTACACACGTCGTGTAGTACGCCCCCACTGTGGCGTTACATTGGGTTTATGTTTATGTGATTAGTCGCACTGCATGGCATGCATCTTCGGGCTTTTTTATTTGGGCCTTTATGGCTTTCCTTTATGCAGCAGGTGGCGCTGGGTGGGTACAGCAGTCTATTGGACAGGTGAGCACCATTCTGGCTCAGAGCCATGTATGATGGGTGGTGGATTTGTAGTGTGCAGGCAGGGGGCAACACTGTTCGAGGAGCAGCTGCGCTGCTGTCCATCCTTGCCCACTTTTTATCATGGGAAAAACTGGACCAGGTGGTGGTTGTGGTTCAAGGACCCCCTCCCACACTATCCCAACACCAGGGATGTACATAAGCCGGTATTTTCCCCTCACATCCAGGCTCCAGCCCAGCTTCAGCGCGCCAGACAGGGCTGAATCCTAAATTCTCCTGCTGTCTGGCATTTATTTTCGGGCATGTAGACAATTAAAAGAAGCTACATACTGGAAATATAAGTGCCTTCCAAAAAAAAAGTCCCATTGCGGCACCGTTTCGTTGGCTGGCTTGAAATGCCAGAACACTTTCAAGTTCTTTTGCCTACCCACCAGTTTTTTTCTACGGGATCGGTGATATATCAATGAAGCTCACATCTTCTGACTCTCAAGTCTCTCATGATGCATGACTCGATCATCAGCTCACTCCGCAAGACTCAGGGCGCCCACACGTCGACAGACCTTGCCTTGGACATGTAAAGTTTGAACGTTTGAACTCTCATCAAGGCCTTATACTGGCTCATCCCCAATTGTAAAGCGCCCAAGATCTATCTCGAAGATAACCCTGAAACACGTAAACAGATCCTTCATCAAATCCATGATTCCCCTACTGGAGGTCACCCCAGAATCTCTAACACTTGGAACCTAATCAAACGAAGATACGAAGGACCCCGTTTACACCAATTTGTCGAAAACTACGTCAAAGGCTGCGCAAAATGTCAAGAATCAAAGGTTATCAGTCATATGAAACGTGCCCCACTTTATCATTTCGACACGCATGTGGAACAAGGACCGTTCCAATATGTTTCAATGGATCTAATCACTGATCTACCCCTATCAAAAGGCTATGATGCGATACTAACCATTGTAGATCAGGGATGTTCCAAAGCCGCAAAGTTCCTACCCTGCCACAAGACCATAGATGGTCAGGGTGTAGTGCAACTCTATTTTCGGCATCTATTCCCCTGGTTTGGTATCCCAAAGTGCATCATCTCAGATTGAGATCCCAGATTTACAAGCCACTTTGCTAAAGCAGTTTGCAAAGCGACAGGCATCAAACAGAACCTCAGCACCGCATTCCACCCTCGTACCAATGGACAAACAGAGTGCATGAACAGATGGATCAAAGATTACCTCCGTCAGTTTGTCACCGGATGAAGAACCAATTGGAGTGAACTCCTGCCAGTGGCAGAGTTTGCACACAATTCATGGACAC
Source organism: Lactarius quietus (assembly GCA_015025155.1). Lineage (NCBI taxonomy): Eukaryota > Fungi > Basidiomycota > Agaricomycetes > Russulales > Russulaceae > Lactarius > Lactarius quietus. Next base: position 52,220 of record WITN01000397.1, on the reverse strand, counting down.
ATGAACACACGAAACACACCCCTCATGAGTTGATCTTTGGGATGAACCCCACCGCATCAATCAGAACTCCAGAAGATTCCGTCCCTGCTGCGCAGGAATGTCTCAAACAATTAATTGATGCAAGATCCAACGCACAGAAGGCTTTACAAAGACGCGTCAAACCATTACAAATCCCCAGATCCTTTGTTACAGGTGACAAAGTATGGTTAGATGGACGCAATCTCAAGATCAAGACGCCTTCAAGATCACTCAGTCCACGGAGATATGGACCATATCAAGTTATCAAACAAATGTCTCCAGTCACTTATCGCCTCAAGCTACCTCAATCACTCAGGATACACAACGTGTTTCATGTGGATCTTTTGACCCCATACTATGAAACCAAAGAACATGGCGCAAATTATCCGCAGCCACCCCCTGAAGTGATTGATGGCAAAGAAGAGTATCAAGTCGAAGAAATTATTGATGAGCGCATCAATAGACGAAAGAAGCAATACCTCGTCAAATGGCTAGGCTATCCAGTATCTGAGAACAGTTGGGTCAACGCCAAAGACCTACACGCTGACGAACTCCTAGAGGAATACCATCGCTCCAAGATGTAGCCTCAGGGATATATAAACACCCAACCACCAATGTTTAAATTCTCATCTTCAAATACACCCCAGCTTCATCCACACTCTTCACAACCACTTCGCACCACTTCCACTCTATTATGTTCATTGAACGCGTCCATGGGAGGCGAAGCGACTCTTGGATTTGTCCTATTCCTCCTCTCGTCCAGCCACATGCCAGGCCCTGCTTCTTATGGGATATCGCGAAATTGGAATCAGTGCGATGGCACAGGCTTGGCTTTATATTGGTATGGCCATCCGCATGGCTCAGGACCTTGGCCTTCACACTGGATCAGGTTTCGGAACAGTAGCCGGAGACTTGGGCTTCTAAGCCTGGGCTGAATCTTAGTCCTTCCGACCTTGCATCAGCTCGATACCGCCACACACCAGGATAGAGAGTGTTGTGTAGTGTGTGTAGTGCCCACCTAGCGCCGCAGCGCCCCACTCCGCATAACTTTGGACTCGGTCTCATTCCCCATATACCGGTGGGTCAGTGTTTCACTGTTTATGCAGAGCTCTTAATGGAGGAGCCTTCAAGCACCCATGGAATCCAAATGTTTCTCCTTTGAGTCAGGCCATGCTCTCACTCGCAACGCTTTGAGAGTCTTCCAAGACCTTCTGTGACTGACATGCTCCATGAATAGATATGAGCTCACTGATTCAGTTCTGGCTCACTCATTGCTCACCATTGATTTGTTTGTGTTGTCTGTGCTCCCTGTCAAGCTCCCTGTCATCAGTACCCAGTATCCATTCAGCGCTACTCAATTATGAACCACTCAAAGGGATCATGGTCATAGATGAGGCCTATATCAAATTCTTATCTTTTGGTCGGCCTACTAGCAACCGAGTCACAATTAGGTATGTCTCACATCACACTTCCCCTCACTTATTCCTCATCCTCTCAATGCAGACTTGGTATAGTGATTGCTCAAAGCACTCAACTGCCGCTCATGCAGGTTCTCTCAAATATTAAGGCACTGTACAACATCTCCACCCCACAGCTCATTGAGCACTACATGCTTTATCTCCGAGGCTCCCGCATTGCTGAGCACTACTATGTGTGAAGACATTGAAATGCTCAAGGCATTGCGGGTTAAGGTCCTCTCTAGCTTGCACAGTCTAAGGTAGCTGGGCCTTGGACGTGCTATCGGCGCACAAGACGCGAACTTCATCCTGATTCCTGTACTCGCATGCTGAGGCTCTGTGCCAGACAGTCCCTGTGCACGTGCATGTATCTGACACTTGCAGAAGAAGAAGGCATAGCAAGATAGAGACAGCTCTCCAAAGATTGGATTGATCGACCTAGGATGAGGCCCACCTTGATTGGCTTCAAGAGAGCTGGCAACTAGCATTCAAAGCCATCCGCACAGCCGATCTTAGAGGCATCGAGGAACCACACTCGATCAAAGACCAGAAAAGGACCAAGGGCTCTGCAATCACAACATGGGCCGAGTGGTGGCACCAAGTGCTGCGCTCTTCCCTTGCCTACAAAACCGCACTCACCAAGCCGCCTGATGGGAGGCCACACCCCATGTTCCTCGTCAGGCAATTCACAGCTAAGTTCTCCCACTAAACACTGTACATTTATACTGGGTCATCACCGGACATGCATTTGTAGGCACAAACACACAACGGTTCTTTCCCCAACACACACCAGAACAAGTGGCTTGCCCCTGTGGCAAGCCCGTCCAAACCATAGAACATGTATTGCTCAACTGCCCCATTCACACCACCACGCGCCGCCAGCATCTCACTGCACAGTGGCCATCCCAAAACCTCTCTCAACTCTTCAACCACCCGAAGCGCATTAACATGCTGCTACAATTCATGGAGGAAACTGGCACCTGTGCAAAGCCATGCACAGTGTGGGAGCTGGGATGAGTGGCATCAGAAGAACAATTGGAGACTGGGGTCAGGACAGACATACTGTACGACCCACATGACCACCCTACACTACACCCTACTGTTGTCCATAACCAGCTATCCCTGGTTCATCTCATTACCATACATGCCTAAGCATAATACGTACCCCTACGTGACCGCCTCCGTGCTCCTTTGTACGCGCTGCGGAATATAAATCTGGAAAAGACCCAGGATGAGGCTCGGAATCTGCCACTGAACTTGAAATGCGCTCCATGATGGTTTCTAAGCTTTCAAAGTGTTCTGTCTGAGCAAAAATGGCAGTTTTAGGACTAGCTCAGCTTTTCCCAGATTCTGAGTCTTGGGATTACGCAATTGATCTCCTAGAGCACTATACGATTGGACTCAACTTATATAAGGTCTGCCCGTTGACGCAACATGACCATGATGCTCACGACAAATTCTCAAATGGATTGTATTCCAATTGCCCGTCTAATTCCATGAAATGGATAGCAAGGTGTGCCTAGTTCAAGATTGTCGCCGACTGAATACAAGAATGAACTGGAAGAAGAATAGGTACTCCAACGCTTAGAGATTTGGAGTGCACAAAAGCGAACACAAGGCGTGTAACCAGTAGCTATGTACTGAAATATTCTCAGGCGGTCTCCGAAATCCCTGCCTTCGATGACGGGTGAGGAAGGTCTATAAAGGCAAGATTTGTCCTGAACAAATAAGGTGATAGCTCGGTATTAACACTCTCAGACGAAGATTGTGCTAGGTGAAATACTTCTGTAGCGCCTCAGGGAGCAACGAAATTATATTACAACTAAGAGTACATTTAAATTCCCAGTGAAGCATGTCGATCGGTAGTAGTAGCACATGGAGACAAAACTCATTGAATCGATTTTGCGGTCAACGCGGAACGGCGTCAACACAGACTTCCTGATGCCACTCAGAAAAAATGACGAGATGATTAAACCAGAAAACTCACATAATCCTCATCCTCAAACCACCAGCGGCCAAACCAGGGGCCCTGGATACCCTCACGCTGGCACTGGCAAACTTCTTCCGGATTGACCTCGTCTTCCGTAGATCCCCTGTTGCCACTTCTCTCCTCGCTTTCTTCAAAGTTATCCAGTTGTGCTTCGCCATGAAGACCTCCGCGGAGACCACGCTCAGGCCCACCAATGGCCTCCCATTCCCTAAACATGCTGTCCCTGTACTCCGTTACATCTGTTGTCTCCCCGAGGCCCTCAAGCTTCATGACGTTGTTCCTCAAAACTTGCGCTTCTTCGACCTTGGCTGCGTGCACTGGTTTCCATGCGATACGTTCATCAATGCTTGCCAGGAACCTGGGCAGGTTGGCCGGATTTTCTCTGACAATATCCTCTCTTGTTATTTTTCGAACCTCGGTGCGTTTCCTTTCGCTCTCCCACCACTGGCCAGATGGCAAATATGTCATATCGTGGGAATACGCACAACGACCAAAGCAGTAACCGAGTAGAAATAGCACACAGACGTTGCGCCCGCTGGCCAGCGTGCAAAGTCAGCGATCCCCTGCGCAGACGAGAGGGTTGAAGAAAAGACGTAAAGGGTTAGCGGATCAACGCACCAATACCAGCCGCAGCAATCTTGAGGCTGCCCCTTGCGTGCTTGGCCGCGACGAAAGCGTGCATTGGTGAACTTTGGATCAAGGAAGAGAGCGCGACTGGCACATTGCTCCGCAGCATCATATCTGCGGGTAATCTCGCATGTCATTGAGTAGCGTATGCATGACGTGGGTAAAACTCACTCTTCAAGCTTCAACCATGCAGCAGCCATGTTCGCAAAGTACTTAGCGGTGGGCCCATTGACCTTGATAGCGACTTCGTATTCCGCGATAGCCTCGCGTAATTCTCCCTTGCGGAAGTGCGCATTTCCCTGAGAATGTCCATCAGATAGTGCACAAGCCTGAAATAACGCCGCATACAGCTTTGTGGTGTTCTTCTGCCTTAACACCCCTGGCCTTTGCGCGTTCTGCGCGCTTATCGGCCCTCGCCTTTAATATCTTCGCCTTTTCGGCGAATGTTTTACTGGTAGTGGCCCCAGCCGTGTGTTGACGGCTGGAAGATAACAGCATTAGGGGGAGTTGGCACTAACCTCGCGCGATCATCTAACATGTATATTATGACGTCATTACCCCTATTTTCTGTGTCACTGTTACGCTGACACGTGATTGACACGATCGCGGTCTCGTGATGCGGGGGAAACCGTTGAATTTGATATTTCCCAATTCCATATATTTGCTTCCAGTCGCGTGCGCGCTGTTATCCCGACGCCAATGTCCTTCATTAGTCCAGAGGATCGCGCATATATGTCACCTTCCTCGTCACCGGGGGGGTCTCCATCCACTTCCTCCGTTTTTGACTCTTCTCCCCTTTCATCGCCGTCCCTCCAACCTCTTGATCTCAACCGCCCAACAACGCCGCCGGGCATAATCCATCCATTTGCTGGATCCACACACGCTACAAAGCATCCTTCTAATGAGCTTCGCTATTCCAACTCATCCTACGCTCCCGCCAGCTGGGCATATAGACCCGGTGTCTCGTCTTCTGCAGACCACTCCAATGTGCTGGAAGATATATTTCGCGAAGAAGAGGACTTCTCACAATCAGAATTCGAGCTAGGACCTCGAGATGAAGCAACCTTGTGGGAGGAGAAAATTGCACGAGCGGTCGACACGGGCGAGGCTGAATTCACTTGGAAGTACGCATGACCACCCTATCTCCAGAATAAAAGTCAACGCACTCACAAAGGTCTAAGAGACGCAGGGCTTACCTTTGTTCCTCCATCCGTTGTGGAACTCAACAGCCTTGGCCTCGTCGCTGAGCCAACGCAGCGCCCTTTTAAGCGCATACAAACCGCACCGCCAGCAGTATTCTCGTCTTCACATAGATCCCTCTTTTCACGTCCCATTGCCCCCAACATGACCCAATCCCAGGGTCTCATGATCTTCCTCGCAAACAACGAAATCAAAACACTTCCCTCGGAGTTCTTCAGATTGAGCAACCTGACCGTACTCTCTCTCCGTGCGTGCTTGCTGGCCTCGCTAATTTTCTGGACGTGCTGATAGCCGTGAGGGCAGGAAACAACAGCCTCGAGTTCCTCCCGCCAGAAATCGGGCAGTTACACGCGCTCAAGGACCTCGACGTAGTCAACAATAACCTGCGCTTCCTCCCCGCAGAGATGACCACGATGACTTTCACCAATCTCAAGGTCCACACAAACCCATGGCACCCAGACCCCGCCAACCCCGCGTCCCGCGACGTGCCCGATACCATTGACGCCGCGACGCACGCGCATTTCCGCGTCCCTCCACTGCGCGAAGTGATCCTGCGCTATCTTCTCACGCCATCGTCCACGAACCAGCGCATGTTGGCACCATACCCGGCGGCGGCTATGACGACGACGACTGTACGCACGCGACACCAACCGACGACCCTCGAGGATCGTTTCCAGCTTCCACTCCAAGACGGCGCGCTCTCCCCCGCTGACGCAGCGCTCTTCGCGCGCGTCGCACCAGCCGCGGTATCCGCCCCACGGCGACACGCCTTTTCGCGTGCCACGACGACGAGCGCGAGTGCCGGCACGGGGATGTTTTCCTCTGCTCATGTTAAGGCGGAAAAGGTGCCTGGGTCTCGTGCTGCGAATGCAGCAGCTGGCGCTGCGCAGGAACAAAAATGCTGCGGACGTTGTCCGTCTCCACGGCATATTGGTACTACATCCGCACCCGCACCTCCAGAGGCGTCGCCTGTCGGGTTCGGGGCGGCAACGGCGTGGGCACGACTTGGCCCGCCATTCGTGCTGCCCGCGGAGGAGCGATATACATGGGTGACCGAGATTGCTGGCGTGCGTGTCGGTGAGACGACGGGCGGGGTGCCGTTGTTCTGGCGTGGGTGTGGGCGAGGATGTCTGGGATTTTTGGACTCGGCTGGCGTTACTCCGGCATCAGACCAGGAAAAATATTGACTGCCAGTGCACGGCTCCGGTGTTATGTCGAGGTTGTGGTGTGGTGCGATGCGATCGTGGTGAGCGCGTGCGTGTACGTGGCCCGATCCGCTGGGTACATATTGTATGGATAGAAGCAAATCAGCTGCAAATGTAACATAGATCATAGTACGCTTGGCGATGTCAGGCACGATTCGTTCCCTATTCTCAGACGACGATCATCTTTTGACAGGAATTCGAGGTCCGAGTCGTTGGTTGTCATTAAGATCGAGAGAAATAAGAGCGACGAGAAAAGATAACAAAAAAAGTGGGGAAATAAAAATGCCAACTAGCCGGTTTGAACGACTGACCTCGTCATGCAGATTCTTTAATGGATGATCAAGAATATACAAGTGACGCGCTCTACCACTGAGCTAAGCAGGCCTGGAATATCGAGTGACCTTTATCCCGCCTTGACATTCTTGGTCTTCTCAAAACACAACCTATTGTTGCGATCACCTCTTTAATTACCCTCTAACATTGTTCTTTAATACCTAATCGAACGGCTTGGCATAACTCGGAGACCTGCTTCTTCGGCCAACCGCCGTGACATAGTCGTCCCCATACTATCAGGCATCTGGGTCGTGTGCTACAGTGTACTGCATTGCAGGTCCCTTTGAGTATTTGATTCATTTTCCATTTTCGACGTGGGACGATCATCTCTCATAACTTTTTTACTTTTTTGATTCTTTCCGAACCCCGTCAATACGCTCGTATGGAAAGCGATGCAATTGTGATGAGTATGTGATATCTTTCGGGAACGTCGCTCGCAGCAACTGCGCCGTGCCCGAGTCGCCAGTAGGGGAGAGGTGAGGATATCGTCTCAGGTACGTCTTGTGAGTTCTTCTCTATTATAACTAAGAAACCGAACCCACTAGGAACCCACCAGAATTTGCAGCAGCCTCATGGCGTTGTAAACCTACAGTGTCCGGGTGTCCGGCGCCTCATGAAGGTTTTTCGGCGACATTCCATACCACAAAAAATACAGCACTAGGGGTTTACACTATAGTGCTCTGCATGAGCAAGCGAACGTGGCTCATCCACTTGGTTTGCGCCAAGATACTTGTCAGCACTCGTTCGTTACCTCCGCACGCACCACCACACGTCAGTCATACATAATTTTCGTTTCTTTGGCTAAGCAGCCTTTAACACCATTGAGCCAGCCTGGGATGGATGTGTGGATATATGATTCAATTCCATAAAAAATTATCCGCTGGAGGTGGTGTTGGATCACGGAGGCAGTAATGAGCTAACTGGTTTGCGCGGCAACTTGCCAACCTCTACCTGCCGATGCTAATAGATCGACTTGATCTTGTCCTACCGTCATCCTCCCTCGTCGCTCTTGTCTGCATTGTTGCCATCAGCGACATCCTCTGTCATGCGGGATCAACCCTATTTGAATCATCGAGTCCGAGTCAGTCATAACACGACTAAATAATTCCCATCGGAATCACTTTTGTTAAGTCGTCACCATATTATCTGTACCACATCAAATCTCCACAACCAAGAAGTGACGGCACTAAGATCGACCTGTGTGGTTACATAGGATATTTATGCTGTTATTCAGTATCTACAATTTGACGTCCCCTATTTTTCAGGGTTGTCTGTAGTACATCAACTAGAAGCTCATACAAAATCCTTCAACATTTAAATTTCAAGAAGTTGAAGACGGCAACGACTCAGATACGACGGTGTCGTGGAGGATGTACGTATGACGAAATGAGAAACGACCGATGCCAAGAAATATGCGATGCGAGATGAGCCGTAAGGAAGTCTCTGGTCGTGCAGATCGGCAAGTTGTGAAGAGATTATGGACGCGGGTGAAAGTATTATGAGCAAGATTATGAGGTAACGCAAAAGTACGAGTGCGCCAGTGAGCAATGCATGTGAGAAGACTCATAAGGAATCTCCTGGTCGTGCAGATCGTAGGGTTTGTCCAATGGTTTATCGTCGTCGGACCCACGCTCCGGCCGTTCCACTAGCAATTTTAGGCGATGTGGGTGAGCTGTAGAAGAGAGGTGCAAATTGGTCTTCTGGGGATCCAAGGCTTTATCAAGCGCGTCACAGGCCCAGGAACGGTCGTTTTCCCCGAGGGCTGCGGTAGTTGGGCTTCGTAAGAGCTCCTTCAGTTTTGACATTGTCTCCGGTTTCCCACCAAACCCATGCAACATGTCTGAAGTTTCGGGCATGATCATTCCCCACATTTCTTGCATTGGCGTCCCCAGTTCGACGAACTTCTGTTTTAGTGCACTGAATGACTCCTCGTCGAGAGTTACTTATTCTACAAACCGGGTCATTTTTAATTTTCGGCGTTGGACACGGTAAACGACTCACTATCAATGGCGCAAAGGACACAGAAGCAAAGCACTGCCATTTTTCTCATCTCTTCATCGGTAGCGTTGATCATGTTGATCAGACAATTTATGAGCGTTTTCGTGAACTTCCGATCCAAAAAGTGTGGGGAGGAAAAGACAGAAAGGCGTAGGATATAGTCTTGGACATGGTTGTATTCCACAGCAATTGAGAGAAGTAAACGGAGTCGAACAGGCGCGGAATGGTGACGCTCAGTGAAAAATTCATTGAACATTCTGATAAGTGCGCGTTTGATCTCAAGAAAGGCATGTTCTATTCGCTTGCTTAGTACAGAACTTTGTGAGCTCAGAACAATCCTTACTGGATTTGGTTTTGTGAAGTAACCGGACCGCCCTCTGAAGAGAAGAGGTAGGAGTTAAATCTGGTTGCAACTTATTTCTCTACAGTGGAAAGAATTGCCCTCCATAGTTCGATGTTACTGTCGTATAGGTCGAGCCCTAAAACATGTTAAAATCACTCATACTAGCAGAAGAAGTCCTTTACCGGCACGCCACAACACTTCGTACGCAACCCGAATAGCCAAATCAGTAAACTCGGCGTACTTTGTATCGGTACAGACTTGATGAAGCATTGAAGAAAATTGGGGCATATTGTTCCGTCTAATTGTCAGCTTGCCATCGTCTGAAAAATCTCGTAAGAGAAATAAACAGAACATAAAATCCGACTGCATACCCGTGTAAGCTAACACTTCCAGACGCTCCAAAAAATCAGTCACATTTGTGCCTCTGAGCACGCCTGCGATCAGAGCGGGAATTGCGTCGCAATCCAGGAGATCTAACTCAATTGCGCCAGCTGGGAGTGTCAATTCGACCAGGATGTCCCCAGCGTCTGTCATGTCTGGATGGACTGTCGGTTCTGTGATTTCCTCCGCTGTATGGTTCTCACTCGTATCCAAGCTCGTGTTACCACCTTGACTTGACGCGGGATCTGTTAAACTGATAAAAAGAATGGGTCGGTCGAGAACGCCGTGGCGAGGGAGCAGCTGGGGAGACGAGAGGTGGAATGAGGGAAACAAACTGGATGCGATATTCGGAAGATACAAGCGAGTATTTATACAAGATAGCTACATATTTAGGAACAACATAGATAAAGAGTTGTACAGAGAAAAGGGTTCGAAACGCGATAGGATTTGAGGGGCTAGTATAGGAATGAAGGGGGTGTACCCCTAATGAAATTTCGGATGGGTCGGATGGTTCGGATTTGTCGCGCTTGCTCCGAAAGTCTTCGGGACTCAAACTCCAACAGGATCCGTTTGCATTTGAAGACCAATTGAACTTGTGCGTGATGCCATAGATTGCGATCGGCTCAACGGTCGGCTGCCTGCCTGTCTCACAGTGTTACGGATAGGCGTCCTGTCTTCGGTCACAATACTTGAGGTTCGGCTTGGGCTAGGCATCGAGAATAATTCGGGTGCAGGGAGAACCATCGAACCGTTTCTGGATGCACTGGCAGCCTGGTCCTTCATATCTTCCTCTTTATCGCGAAGCAGGTTGATAACCTCCGTCCACCCGTATCGCTTCCCAGATTTATTGATCCATGAATCGGGAAGGTACGCAAAAGGATTTTCTGGAAATTTGCCCTTGTGTGGGCATACGGACGAGTGCAGTTTCTGGTGATCGAATATCTGCCTGGGACGTTTGCAATGCGAGGTTCTGAGTAGCCTTTTTAGAAATAGCTGGGTACGAAAGGAAAGAAACACTTACCGTGAGAAACGACGCGATGGCGGTTCTTCACTTGTCAGAAGCGGAGGATGACTCTCGGAATGGACCTCCCATTTGATTAGGGGATATACATGTTCCAACAGCTTGTAATGGAATTTCATAGAATCCTTGCCAGCATTTGGCTCCAGATCTTTCACTCGGATTCCGCCCCAAAAGGGTGTCATCTCGAGGCCGGCTAGCATAGCTTCGTACGCCATCCATCTGCTAGGGATAGCTCCGTTGTCAGATGTCTTATTTTTTACGCTCCCCCCGCCACTGTATGCCAGTCTGTATCATGATTTGTCCGCAACACAAAGTGCGTAGGCACTCACACATCAGAATGGGACCCTCTGAACCAAACCTCTTTGCATCTTGGCCTACCAAATTCGCCAGCTGAAAACCACTCTTTCTTCGCGACAATATATTCGGGTAAGAACTTTACCCTTCTCTCGTCAAGAGCTAGGGCATGACGAAAGAAACAGATGTTTTCGGCTAGTTCTGCTCCTGGATAATATTTGTTACGAAAAAGGCCAACGGAGGAAACGGTGTCCCTTAAAACACTGTAGAGTCAGAGAAGAATAAGGGTTACAAAAAAACATTGCGTACCAAACCCCGACGAAATGTATATTGACGTCGTGGCAAAAGGCCTTTTTAAACTCCTTCGCAGTGGTAGTTTTTCTCGTTCGGGGTGATTACTGTTTTGTGCATTAGCAAAACAACTAATATGCAATGTAGAAATATTTGCCTATCTATCTCTATTTCCTTCGAAGCTTCAGGATCCATGTAATTTTTGAAGGCACTGTTGATCAGAGGCAGTTTAGCTTGACGAACGTGCAGGACTAACTTGACTCTCACAATTGGATCTGCTCATTATTGCCAGTACAAAGTAAACCGACCTGTGCGGTGATAAATTCCTCGGAGAAGTTCAGTGGGCGTGAAGGAGTACCTGTCTGATCATAGCAGATAGAACCCTCGCCTGGTATGCTCCTCGAGAAAACCCTGGAAATTTTGGAAACCACATTAGTCACGTCAAACATCACTTCTCCGTGTAAGAATGATCTACCTAGTAAGAATATTTGATCCCCCGTCTCATACTTATCAGAGAGAAATCGGTATTATGATAAAAGGTTCGAGTTGAAGTTACTTCGAGAGGGGAACAAATGAATCACCTCAGTAAGGGATTGGAGAACAAATGTAGCGACTTACCGGGCCGCCACCGAGGCCCATTTGTTCTTGATACACATGCGCAGACGTCTTGTGGATGACGAAGGCGTTACGAATGTTCCGATTCCACTCGTATAATAAGCAAGCTGGTCACCACTCTTCACGACACGAGAGTAAAATTCCACAACGTGGCTACTCTGATCTCGTAATGTGAATTGTATTCTTCGCTTCAAGTGTGGAATCTTACCCACCTCAGGTCCAAATTGGTTTTCCGTGCCATCGAAAGCAACGACAAGGCGGCGGCGACGACCGGCCGAGTCTGATTTGTCGGTCATGCAGAGACATTTGTCGGAGTGATGTTGTTGCAACTTGGACCTTAGAGTCATTTTCTCTATATGGTCTGACAATGGGACGAGTGAAATGCCGTCAAGAGCGGATTCAGAGGCAGGAAGCAGGAAGGTTGGGGTTCGTGTTTGCTACAAGTTCTTCCCTAGATATGCAGCGACCGTATGAGAGCAGACGTCCATGCAGTGCTGGTTTTTCTTGTTTTTTAGATATCAGTTGTATTTCACGCAACGAAGACAAAGGCTGGTCGCATACACGAGTAGGCAGTGAGCGTGAGGAGCGTCATAGTACAATAACTGGAAGAGGAACGCGTACAGCACCAGGCAATCCATGCTTGAGAAGGGACATGAGAGGGTACACGCGGGGACGTTCTGTGGGAAACGCATGATGGTAAGGGAGCGCTCTAGGCCCCAAGAGTTTCGCGACTAACTGTCCTGGTGGGTGGGGATCCACAACTTCAGTTGAGGAAGGTTCAGTAGTTGGGATGCAGAGGCTCAAGGGGACAGAAGGCTACGTTCGCGTTCGAAGGCGGCGGGTTTCCTGGACTCGGAGGAAGTTGAGGAAGTTGCCTTGGTTGCTGGCAGACGTCGCGTAAGGGGGTGGCTTCACCATTGCAAATGGGTTTGTGCTCCGTATAGGACAGTACTAACTTAGCACGCAATAGTTAAACGTTGCTTTTGCGAAAAGCAAACATTAGTCTAAAATGGTAACGTTGTCGGAAAAACAAAGTAGAGTGAAGGAAGAAACAGACGTCTTGCTGTCGTTCAAGCTTTCGACATCGTCGTTGACATATTTCCTGTGCAGATGATATGTACAGAGAAGAAAAGCACAGAGGTACGGAGAGATGGAGTGAGGGCACAATAATAACAAATTGTCTATAAGACGAACAAAGAGGAAAACATCACGCAATAGTCGAAAGATGGACTGGGCTTGCGCAGAGGGACCCCCCTTCGGCCAACACCGATTATTGTCGTCCTCATCATTGCTGTTGCGCTTGCATGCTTTCAGCGGGGTTACTTGGGGTCGTCGGCGGTTTGGGTCAGATACTCCTTACAGCTCCTATGAGGGGGTACCCTAGCGAGTGCGTCGTCAATGTCATCGCAAAAACAGTGAGCTAGGAACGAGCCTGTCGTGGCTTTATATTCGACTGAGGGGGGGAGGGGGGTATCCTGGCGACCGGCGACTACAATGTGGCAGAGTCAGGGTATGTGTACGCACCAGCCGCCGGTATAACTACGTGATATTGTGTGACGGAAGTGCCGTAGAATTTATGTGGATGGATCCATGCCTGGCTCAACTATACCGTGACCAAATCGCAAACACGATTACCACTGCCCATAGCTAGGCTCGTGACCAGCCTGGATATGATAGTCGATATCCAGGCTGGTAAAGCGGAGCTTAAATCCCTATGTGCTGGTTCAGCCACAATTTTCCTAATATATCACGAGCGAGATTTGACCTGCCTTAAAGTATGAGTGATACACCATCTCAGGCTTTTATCTGTCATCACCGTCCCTCGTTGTCTGATCTACGCCCCGTACCCGGTCCTCTGCCTTATGGCCAACTTGAACTTCCATTATTTTCGTCATCAAGATCTCACTGTACGGCGCAATATCGTCTTTTATGCACATTTAATACCACTGTTGCTGTATTCATAAGCAAGAGGCCGTATCACTAAGATGGTCGAAACACGCACGTAGCAGTCTGTTTGGCTATCCACCATTGGATGTAATTGGAAGTACGTCGCCGAAATTTGAGCATCTTCATGCCCAAGTTTATCTAATATCTACGAGGTGGAATTTTATGTGAACTCGGTGGCCCGGTAGAGGGGGGGTTGTCCGTGGCAGTTAGACCGTGACATTCATACTCTTCTTCGACATTTCATTTTAAATTATATATATGAGTTTAAGGGGTCTCAGGACTAGGATGCTACGACACTGAGCATGCCAGTGGCCTAGGAGAAGTTACGGAGTGAGAAATGACTGAATATCGTCCGACTGGTTTTTCCCGACACTCTCGCTGGCGCTTTTGGAAGGGCCTCGTATGACACGAAAGTGATGTACGCATCCGGAAAGAGATTAAAAGATGCGAGTCGAATGTGGAGACGAAAATGGGAGAAAATGAGCCAATAACGAGCCATCGAACGATTTCGAGTTGGATGATCAACCACAGTCCGTACAGAGTACAATTTATCCTACTCTGCTGTTATGTAAATGCGAGACGAATAAGAATCACAGGATATCAGAGCATTTATGGACGTGTCGTATGGAAGCGATGTCGGGGTCATGAAATGGCATAACGAGTCAGGAGAAGAGGTAAGTGGCCACACTGAAGCCAAAACCAAGGTCGATAAGAGCGAAACGAGGCAAAACGAGCTGTACTGTAGGTATCACGACGTTCTTTTGACGCCGAGCTCGTCCCGCTCAAGCCGGATCCGAACCCGCCCTAGAAACAGTAAAGTAGAGACAAGACCGAGGCAAAATCAATCAAAGAAAAGAAAGGCGTTACATAACACCTCAGAGTATTGGATGGTGCGTTACCAAGTTGAGATATCCTCGCCAGCCCACTGGCCTGCCCGAGCTGTTTAGCCAGCATAAGATGCACGCCGGCTAGTAGAGCCACTCTTCAGGAATCGGGGGTTTAAATGGTGCAGTAGGATTCAAGACTTGATCAAGTGCGCGAACGGCCCAGGAGAGATGGTCTTGATTGACGGCTTTTGTAAATTGAGGTTGTGAGAGCCTCTCCCGTAGTTTCGTCATCGTCTCTGGTTGACCACCAAACCCACGCAACATATCCAAAGCTCCGTGCATGACCAATTCCCAGAGTTCGTCCATTGGAGCTCCCCGTCCCTGAAACCTCTCTTGCAGTGAACTGAATAACTCCCTGGAAAGGGACACTTCCTCTACGGAGACGGTCATTAAGCGTTTCCACTATTGGGTAAGGTAACTAGCTCACGATCAATGGCGCAAAGGACACAGAAGGAAAACATCGCCAGATCAACCATTCCGATATTTCCAGAGCTGATTATGTTGGCCAGGCGATTCAAGAGAATTTTCGTGAACTCCGAATCTGAAAAGTGTGGGGAAGAAAAGACAGCCAAGAATAAAATACCCTCTCGTGCCCTGCATTCCGCAGCGGTTGCAAGGAGGAAACGTAGTTGAACAGGAGCAGAAGACGGAGGTCGCCGCCATTGACCGAACATCTTCACAATTGCCCTTTCTATCTCGACAAAAGCGACATCTAGTTGCTACTCAGTAGAGGACTCCGCTAGTTTATAACAAAGCTCACCAGACTTGGTCTTGTGGAGTAGCCGTCCTGCCCTCTGAAGTGAAGAGCTAGGCAGTAAATCCTTTCGCAACTCATTCCACTCCTCCACCCTAGAAAAAATTGCCTCCCAAAGTTCCTTATCACTGTCGTATACGTCGACTCCTGAAATAGATTAGCAGGAAATCTTATACGATAGTCAAAAATGGTCTTTCACCAGAATACCAATATACTTCGTACGCTACCCGAATGGCTAACCCAGTATACTCAGCGTACTTTTTATCGCGACACACTTGTCGAATCATAGAAGAGAACTGGTGTCCGTTGTTCGCTCGAATTGTCGACTTGCCGATGTCTGGAATATTTCATGAAGAAAAAATCGGCAGAATATGAAGTCCGAATGCTTACTCGTGTAAGCTAGCACTTCAAGACGCTCCAAGAATTCGTTCACGTTTGTGCCTCCGAGCACGCCGGCAATCAAAGCAGGTATTGCATCGGAATCCAGAAGATCTAACTCGATTGCCTCAGCTGGGAGCGTAAACTCGGCAGGGCTATTCCCATGGTCAACCTGAGCCGGAGAAACGGGAGTTTGCGGGCCGGCCGAGGGAGGATTGCTGTCCTGTTGCGATTTTAAGGTCTTTGTCCTCTTACGCGATCTAGCGAAGATATGTTTGCTGCCGTGCAGCAACCTCGCTACTCTTCTTCGTGATTCCGCAGACGATATGCTGCCCTGTGGCGATTTGGTTGCCACTGCCAGAGTGTGACGCATGTTCCTTGTCGAGGTCTGACTAGCAATACTGGGGGCTGGCACGATCGAGGCTTGCACGGAAGGAGTACTCGGGGGCTGTACGGACGCGATACTCAGCGGTCGGCTTGGGCCAGGCGTCGGGGGAAATTCCAGTGGAGGAAGAACCATCATACCGCTTTTGGATGCATCGGCAGCTTGGTCCTTCATATTCAATTCAGTGCGAAGCAGTTTGATAACCTCCGTCCAGCCGTATTTCTTCTCAGATTTAACGACCCACGAATTAGGAAGGCGTGCAAAAGGGTTCTCTCCCTCCTTGTGTAAGCACACAGACGAATGCAATTTTTGGTGGTCGAATATCTGCCTGGGACGTTTGCTATGCCAAGCGCTTCGAGTCTAATTTAGAGACAGGATGGGCACGTGAGAAGAAGAAACTGCTGACCGTGAGAAATGCGGCTGCGGATGCCCTTCAGTTGTGAGGAGTGGGGGGCGACGCTCGGAATGGTCCTCCCATCTGATTGGAAAATATTCCAGCAACTTGTAAAAGCGTCTCATAGAGTCTCTTCCAGTATTCGGCTCCAGATCTTTCACTTTGATCCCATCCCAAAAGGGCGCCATTTCGAGGCCGGCTAGCATAGCCTCGTATGCCATCCATCTACTGGGGATTGCACCGTTGTCACATGTTCTATTTTCGATATGTCCTCCACCACTATGTGCCAGTCTGTATTTGTCTGCAATTCAAAAGCGCAAGGTACTTACATGTTAGCATGCGACCCTCTGAACCACACTTCTTTGCATCTTGGCCGACCAAATTCACTTGAAAAGTCCTCTTTTTTCGCGACAATATATTCGGGTATGAACTTCACCCTTCTCTCGTCAAGAGCTAGGGCGTGGCGAAAGAAACAGACATTTTCGGCCAGTTCTGCTCCCGGATAATATTTGTTACGAAAAAAGCCAACAGAGGAAACGGTGTCCCTTGAACATCACAGCGTTAAAGCAGACATCAATTTTCAGAAAATGTGCATACCAAACACCGACAAAATGTACGTTGACTTCGTGGCAAAATGCTTTTCTGAACTCCTTCGCGGTAGTTGTATTTCCTCGCTGAGGTCGTTTACTGTTCTAGGCATCAGTTTCATCATGAATAGGATGTGACGCAGCAGTATTTGCCTATCTATGGGTATTTCTTTTGAAGCTTCGGGGTCCATATACGTTTTGAAGGCACTATCGATCAAATGTCATTTTTGTTGATAATTGACTGGGGAACGAATCTGTCTCACAACGGGATCTGCTCATTATTGCCCGTACGAAGCAAACCGACCTGTGTGGAGATAAGTTCTTCGCGAGACGTTCAGTGGACGAGAAGGAGTACCTTTGTGATCATAGCTGCTAAAACCCTCGCCTGATATGCTCCTCGAGAAAACCCTACCAGATTTAGAAACCACAGTTTAAGTCACATTAAACTTCATTTTCGTACAAGGACGAGCTACCTAGTAGGAATATCTGATCACCCCTTTCGTATTTATCAGAGAGAAATCGATATCCCGACAAAAGGTTTGATTTGAAGTTACTAGGAAAATGAGCGAGTCTGCCGTCAGCATGGTATGAGGGAATTGAATATATTCAGCGACTTACAGGGCCAACGCAGCTGCCCATTTATTCTTAATCCGCATGCGCAAATGTCTCATGGATGACGAGGGCTTCACAAACGTTCCAACTCCACTCGTATAGTAAGAGAGTTGGTCACCACTCTTCACGATACGAGAGTAAAATTCCACAACGTGACTACTCTGATGTCATGGTGTATTAACTACATCACACGAGGTGATGTTGGATTATAACGCACCTCGGGTCCAAATTGATTCTGCGTGCCATCGAAGGCAACCACCAGACGGCGTCCGGATCGACGACCGTCCAAGTCGGATTTGTTGTTTGTACTACAAAGACAGCGATCGGATTGATGATCCTGCAACTCTGGATTCAATTTCTCCATAAGGGTGGACAATGGGACTAGTCAAGCGGACGACTGTGGAGAGCAAAGATAAAAGGCAGGTCGGTTGGGGTTTGGGGACGAAAATGAATATCCCACGAGTTCTCCCCTAGACACGCGGCAACCGCAGGGGAGCAGGCGGCCATGCGGTGTCGAATGCTGGGTGTCAGGTATGTCACGTTTGGCGCCCATGGCCGCAATATGGGAGCCATGTCGCGGCCGTAAGATTGGCCGGGATACAAGAATATTACTATTAAAAAACCACCATCGTAAGGACTGCCAGTGTCCTTCGGCTCTACAGGTTTACCTCGCACGAGCCATTTCCACGACGGTTGGGACAGCGCTCCATGATATCAACTGCTCAACGTGGGTCAGACTCGCTCGGACTGGATTTTCAGCATGGAAAAACTCCATAAACATATTTAGACCAGCCCCCATATGTGGAGGTAAGGTTCCGCTAGGTTCTTGGTCGTTAGCAAATGGAACGGCCCGAACGGCCCGTACTCGCTGACAGTGGGCAGCGGTCGGGACGGAGCATAGACCAGCACCAAAAGCCTATGCCGCCTCTTGAAGTACAGGAGTTATAGTTTGCATTGTGAATTTCAGAAGCCCGCTGTGGGAATGAGATACGGGAGAATGATAAGTTGAAATGCTCACCAAACATCATACTTATACAAGCGATTCGCTAATAATCCCGCTAATGGCGATTGACTGGAATTGGCCGCGTCTTGTCAGGATTATTAGCCCAGCAGAGAAAGGCAGCAAAGTCCATGGCGTAAGCTTTACCAACTGGGCCATTCCCTATCTCCCGCGTTAGCCTTGCGATGGGTGCTCAGCTTCCGAATACTAGTGGTACACATACAGTGGTCCAAAAGGGGTGGAGGTGTAAAATTTCAGGAATGTTTGGCCGCCGAGGAGCTATAGTAGACAGTAGTCACCGTCCTGAATCAAAAACAGCACATCGCGCGCCACCTCCCAGAACAGCAACGACGTAGAAATAAGTCAACAGTAAAATGGATGGCGCCGGTTCGAATCTTGATAGATCTCGGCATCCGATATCAGTTGCAACGGAGCCAGTTGCGCGAAATGCGATCATATTTTCCACCTTTGTGAGGGATATACGGCTTCCTGGTGGAAATGGCGCCCCCTTCCTGCGATGGAATTCGTACGGATGGATCAAACGACAACGAAGACATGCGACGAACCAACAAACACTGCGACTTGATGCTCCCAGTTGGTAGATAGTATGCCATCAACATAGCACTTTCCAGAGACCCTTGAAGTCATTGGAATGTGGGGAAGAGAGTCGACGATTATGTGAAGGCCGCTAGAAGGGCCCCGCCACGGATTTCTCTCTAGTGCTAGATGATTCGTTCGCGACAGAACGATGTTCCGCAACAGCTGCAATTGGAATGTCAATATGGTCTACAGTAGTAGATCGTTAGTTCAAGCCGGTTGTACATCCAGGTTAATAGCTCACACTTTATGAAGCAGTGCATTCGACTTCACGGAGCACCATCAACGAACGCCACCAACGTGCCATTCACACGAGACTGTCACGAGTACACGCCGAAGAATGATACAGGCAAGGTACTGGAGAATACTTGGTCGGCTTTCTGCCGAGGGGTCATCACGGGGGTTATAAGGGAGCGTGGAGGCGATTTCGTCCAACGCTTGGGAATTGAACGTTGAACGTTGAAAGTTGAATGGAGTTGGGTCAGGGCTTGGCGCGTGTGTATAGGCAAGAGCAAGACTGCGCCAGCATCGCACTTGTAAGAAGCGACTGCCTTTCGTTTCCGGCACGTCGTATGGCTTTGTTCTATTTTTCATTCTACAGAATGAAACGAGGTCATGGGTTCGACCAACTGGTACCAGACGGCGCAGCTGTGTTCTAGGCTCGTGGTCTGTATATATGAGGGATCCGATATACAGCGTCTCACTGCGTTCAAGTTCTGGTTACAGCTTTTTTTTTTTTTTGATGACATCAGAGTGTGATTCCAGCGCCTCACTAGGCCTCACTGCCGCCACCTCGTATGGCTTTTGGGTCAGGTGTGTCGCAGCCAACGTGACTCATAGAAACCCATTATCGCGTTATCACCCGCCAATCTGACTCATACCACTCCTCCGACGTTTTGCACTTTGGTACTACAGTAGTGCAAGTCCAGCTGCTGGATGCCTTCAGCCCCATCGGATCCAAACGGAACTAGAACTATATACTGTTGTAGGATCACCACACCGTTGTGGCGTTAAGGCGTGTTTTGTTTCCAGAAATCCGATAAGTTGGGACGCCGACGCTTACAGTAAAGGCTCGGGGCCGATAGGGATGACGAATGTACGGTTCCCTATCGCTGAGCGCTGAGCTGCTGCGACTGCTAAGCTGCGCTGATGGCAGTCCTTTCGTGTGTTGTATGCACAGTTGACACTGGGCCTACGCAGCGAGACGCATCGTGATGCCTATATCACTCACCCATGCAAACATTGCGCGCATACAGTACAGTTGCTTGAAACCTTGACCTCGGAGTTCGGGCCTTTCCGGGACCTAACCTCCAATCCAATACGAATTCGAATCACGGAGCCTTCTGATCTATCCTAGGAGAAGGCTTGGAGGCGGAGTCAAGACCTTCCATGGAGCTTGCGGCACACGGCGGTGCGTCACTGCAAACTCATTTTGGCATATCCGAGCTTGGCAGACAACGGGGCAATACGGACATTACAAGCGATTTTGTCCTCTCTCTGTGAATCCAAAACGCAAACGAGAACGTCGCAAGGAACAAATTCAGTGCAATAATCATGTGCGCAGTGCACATGAATGCATGGATGCGTGTTTGCGTGTACGGGCGGCACCGCGAAACTTTGATCCTTACTTCGCCGCACAACTCCGATGTTGCACTCGCAACAGAGTTTCCCTGCTGGGCTAAGGGCCATTCCAGTCAGCCACGAGTATATATCGAACCCACTTTGAACCCCTATCCTTTAGCTTCTCTCCCAGGGCGCCCTCATCCTCTCACACCCTCCCGTCATTTCTGTTGTCATTCTCTAGTCGCTACAGCAGCAAAAGTGGTTCCGTTACTCGTTGTTGTCATTTCCCGCGTCGAGCGTCCCCATCATCACCATCACACGGCATACTACCGCCACTTCCATCTCTCCACCATGATTCTCTACACCGCGCTCGCCGACGCTATCGCCAAGACCAAGACGCTCTTTTCTGCGGCGCAACTGCGCGACCGGGTGCTCACGCGTCTCTGTGAGTTGAACTCGTTCGGGGAGTGATTCGACTTACTGACATCACGATAGCGGTGATACTGCCGTTAGGTGCTGGCATCGCATAGAATTAAGAATCTTCGACTACGTCGTGGCAGATACCCGTTGCCTCCGCAAAATGTTCAAGCCACACCATGGGATTATCTATCGCGCATATACTTCGGAAGAATGAAGACGTTACGAGGCCAGTTCGAATGACGAAGATAACGGCATCCAGTGATTGATTTGTCCATGTACGAAGGTGTAAATTGTATCTTTATCTCATGTTTGATCATTTGCTTCGTACGATACGCACCCAAACTTGTAATTTGTAAGATCCATGTATGCTCAAGGCGACATAATTTGCATGTGAATATGAAGTCAATCTGCTTTTCTTCATTCTTCAAAATATACTTTAGTGCCGATTGTTGGTTCTAGTACACGCATCATTTATGAGTAATGGAGAGAAGCCTCCTATGCGGTCCATACGCGGCGGATAAGCTCCGTCAAACCTGGAAGACGCAAAACAAATATCAGCCGTGGAGGGAGGGAGGCACGAGAGAAAGCATCAGGCTCTCTCTCTCGCGCGCACGTGATTCAAACGCACCGATATCGTTCGTGTTGAACTGGTACACGCCCACTCCAACAGCGAGTGTCGTCGCGCGTAGCGTCCACATGAGCAAAGGGCCTAGGGTGGGGAACTTGCGTTTATGAACGTAGTCCACCAAGACCGCATCAAACTGTCCAACATTCAGTGTGGGCGAGAGCAAAGAGGTGAAGGGAAGGACGCACGCCAATGTGGCTGTGCACGATGAGGCTAACGCCAAGGAGCCCGTCTAGGAGAGGTGCGGGCGAGCCGGAAGTGACAAAGGCGCCTGCGGTGAGTGGGACGAGGCCGGCTGCAAGGAGGCGTTCGAAGGACCAATGGTACGAGCCATGCGACTTGGACGGCGGCGGGAAGGTCGTTGGGTCGTTCGCCGTGCCCTTGTATATCGCTAGTGGACGAAAAAAGAATGAGAAGGTAGGTAAAGGGAAGGGAGACAGAGAGACGTACGGCCACCGGGAATATAGGCAAAGTTGGTGGTCGTGCGGCCTGCTGTGGCGGAGGTTGTTCAAGTCCGAAGAGGGGTGCGAGAAAAATAACGACACACCAAGCTGGAGGTGGAAAGAGGTGAGAGGACGCTTTGTGGTTGCTAGAGTCCGGCGCAAGACGACGTTGGAGGCCATTTTCGCGTGTGCGCGACAATGAGGGTTCGGAGACGACGTCGTCGGTCGTCTTCGGGCTTGTGTGGGCACCAATCACGTGCGCCGAATTACTCGGTCTCCGGCACGGCCCGGGACAACGCTTATTCGCCTCGCCTGGTTTGCAGTGTACATACTAAAACGATCAGTTAGTCTCCTCTTTTCTCGCCAGGGTTTCTGCACGTGTAGCGTAGAATCCTTCTCCCCCAAAGGGAATTAGTACAACAGAGTAAGCGAACGAATCCACGTATGACTAAGATCATTATAGACCAGCTTTGTTATTTCGAGCGCAGAACGCGACCTGTTCCACCCGAGCTTCCTCTGTGGGCAATTAGTTCATTGTATCAGGCGATCATCGATTATTTCCTCCCGTTTGTCAAAATCGAAGTCGAGCATCGCGAGTCCTTGTTACCGGGTGACGAGTGACGAGTGACCGGTGAACTGTGGAACCCAGAGCCAACCGACGTCGAAACTTGAGAGACACAAATCTGGAGGGACTAGCGAAATCTCAACCGGCGATAGCGGGTAATCCACCGATGAGCAGCAATAAGCTCCGGTCAGAGGCAGTATGTGAGTTCTCTTCTGGATTCCAAGTCCTGGAGAAAGACATCACGCAAATGTTTCGTCTGAGAGGTTTGACAGTACCATTATATGCAAAGGCACCACAACCGGGACGTACGCTAAGATATACACATGGCTTCGGAAGCCCACATGAGCAGTGTCGGAATTGGTGCGTTGATGCGCAGATGAGAGTGGTTGGCATGACAAGAAAGATGGAATGTAATCTCTATGGTGCTCGTTACCTATGATAATGAGTACAATTGAGTATTATTCCGAAAACCATTGTCACTTTTTTCCATTGATAATATTTATTCTGGGACAGCACAGCGTACAAGACCTGTCACGACTCCTCGCCATTTCGTAAGGTAAAGGTGGTGCCCATCCGAAAAGGATTTAGAGGACAGATTTGGTAGATACCAGCACCCTCCCGGAGGGGGCGTCGTAGGCACAGGAGGCAAGTAAAGTTAAAGTGTAAGGAAGGCAAGCAGAAGAGGGTGGTGGTGGACCCTGCTCTGCGGCAAGAGCCATTGAACTGGGGTGGGTTCAAGGATGGTTCACTACCTCATCCTGGGTCGGGAGGGAATGAAGACTGGGCTGGAGGTACGAAGGCGGCGCGCGATAATGGAAGAAAAAAGAGGAAATGTCTGATTGACCAGAAATCTCAGCTCCCCCTCAGGTACTCGGAGTATAGTGGTCACTCGTGGTTCCACTGGTGGAAACCACCGGCAGTACAACAGGCCTGGTGGTACTAGGGCAGTCGTAGAGGACATGACAAAAGGAATGTCTGGAGAGGCACTGGCACATGGACAGCAGTTCTCATCCTTAGGAATGTTTGGTCTGAACCGCCTCGGCATCTGCAAAAACCTAATTGCTGAATTTTCCAAAATTATACAAAATTTAGCACAATACTGCCGAAATCAGTAAGCTTGGTTAATTTTCCAAATTTACCAATCTAAACGTTGACCAGTAAATTTATCTAATTTTTACTAAATAGTATCTAAAATTACTAGATTAATGCAATATATACTGTATATTTACAACCAATTGTCACCAAAAAGCTACAATATTTTTGCTGACTATATTTCCAACTTATCAACTTATATTGTATACAATATATATTCACAGTAATAACTTACATAGTGGACAATGTAATAAACAAAAATAAAAGACCAAGTTATGCATAACTACCGCTGCTAGTCACATGACTCAAATCCTACAGTTACATCACAACGTACCAAGCCCGAAAGTCCGATCACACCCTTGACATGATTTGTTGAGTTGTTTATGTAACCTAGAAAACATGACCTCAGTTCAGTGCAAACAGATGAGTACATAGAACCACGAACCAGAACAAATGCATGTTCATTGCATTGTACAGGTCATTCGTCCAGATGGCACCTGCCAATGAGTAATCTGTTGTATTTGTGAGTATCAACAGCAGCAATGACAAGCACGGGCTCAAAGACGAGAAAGGATTTTGGCTTCTTCGGCAAGTGGTAGGGGCGCAACGGCCTCACAGGTAGGCCATCAAGCGGGTCATCCAGAATTATCATGGAAGGGTGTTGGCAGGAAAGAAACGGTCAGACAAGATATCCACCACATGTGAAGCTGGTTCTAGGGGTACCAAGTCCCTGTAGTTGGTGATGTCCGATCAGCCCGACTCCAGCCTGATATTTATATTTTTGGTGGCATTCATATTTGGCCTTTTGGATGCCTAGAGGTTGACCCAGCACCCATTGCTTGTCTTTGCCTCGAGCCATTTTGCATTTTGCGTTTGAGAGATCTCACCTCCAACTCTAAGCTCCATGTAACATGCGTGTAACGTCCCGGGTCATAGTAGGTATCTGACCTAACCGATAACCGAGGGGGCGTGATCAAGTGGACGCTTACTGGACGATGACGGATGGATGACTGATGGATGACTGACGGATTACTGTACGATGACTGATAGCTGACCAACGACTTACGATACGATGACTGTACACCTGTGGACGATTACCTAGCAGACTAGTAGTAGTGGCGGTCTCGCTGACGAAGGCGGATCGCGCGGATAGGTTATAAGGAAGCTATCGACTGTTGTAGTCGATAGCTTGGATTTCTTGTATCATTCTTGACTTGTTATCAAAGCCGTGTTCTCTCCCTCTCTCACCCTTTGGGGTCGCGATTCGCAACAAAAGCAAGACTCCGCCTTCGAGCGTTGAGACGACACTCTGCCTTCGTGCTAGAGTCAGGAAATTCGCTAAGTCACCGCGTTCACCCTTTAAGTCGCCTAAGTCAGGCTCACATGCTGCCCGCACGTAACATTAAATCCAAGCTCTCCTAAATCGAACGCCGTGGCAACTGTCAACACCAAAGACGGTTGGGACTTCGTGCCCTATCGCATCGAATCAAGAGAACGAGACGCACCTACTCGTTATCTCATAGGACGAATAAGGTGGCGACACATACCGGACATCAGAAGATCCGACGAGCAAAACACAGGGTACTACACAGAGGCGGCTACCGCACAACGATATCATCCCGTAGTATTCAACAAAGAACGTTGTTGCTGGATCGAGCTCAGGTGGAACAACACTAACCACTACTTCGAAGCAACACGACCAGCGGCCGACGACTTAAACATCAACGTACCACTGACCGACGCACGACCAATTGATCAACAAGGGCCCATAGACGGCCAAGAGGAAGAAAACCTTGATTCGGAACCACCAAGGACCGAATTTCTACTATGATCAGAAACACCAGCAGTATCGAGCCATACTAGCAAACGATCACCAACCCCACGAAGCGAAGCAGCAGAACCCGAAGAAATCGCAGTGCAATCACCAGAGATAGACGCACTAGCCGCGCGAACAGCTGAGTTACACATCCCTGAACCAATCAGAGGAGTACCATACAGCTACATGACTACTCAAACAGAAGTATCGCCACCCCGACTTGTCATAAACGAGCAGACAGGTCACGTTCAACAAATACAACCAGAAGACATGGAAGCCGTTAACCGAGCTATGGGACCAGACGTCCCCGATGCACCAAGTATCCCCGAAGGAACAGAAATGTTCTACGAGTTTCGGCTTAACCGCAACAGGGTACCATCACCCGAGAACAGGCCATTCCCATCCCTGTGACCACAAAATAACGGAACAGGAGGAGGAGGAGGAGGACCGCCAGGAGGAGGACCGCCAGGAGGAGGACTGCCGGGAGGAGGACCACCTCTAGGGGGACCTGCAGTAGCCCACAACGCACACCAAGGGGGAAATGACAAGTTCATTGGTAACCCACCACCCACATTCACAGGAAGCAGGTCACAAGCCGAGGCGTTCATCCTCCAATGGGAGGTCTACGCAGGAGTCAATGCGAATCATTCAGCTATGCTGAATAAGTACCAGAAAGCTATGTTGTTTCTCACATACATCCAGGGAAACGCGGTTAACCAATGGGTCATGTCGGCAAGCCGATGGCTCGTTAACGAAGTCGCCACGGGCACCAACCAATTCGACAACAGGCTGTGGGAAAATCTACTCCATGCCTTTCAAAGACAATTCGGCGACGTCCTCAGCAAAGAACGAGCACAAGCCCAGCTCGACGCCGGAATCCACATGAAGGATGGAAAAATCGACGACTATATCGCCCAATTCGAACAACTCGTTCGACATGCGGGATATAACATCAACGCTGAACAAACCCTCAAGTACTTCACAAGAGGACTACCACGAGTGCTATACGAGACCATGTACCAACATGACGACCCCCGAAACTACGAAGAATGGAGAGAATCCGCCCTAAAAAGGCAACAGAAATGGATTCACATGCAAACAGTCAGGGGGAATCTAGACACCTTCAAACCAGGGCGAGCCGCAGGAGGAGCACTAGCTAAGTTACTAGCACCCCTGCAGAACGACGACCGAATGGACACATCCGCAGATCGCGTACGAGGACGACTGGCGGGGGCTGAAGACATTATAGCGAACCATCCCAGGAACGCTAGGCCCCCACAACCGCCATTTCCACCCCGAGGGGGGTTCATACAAAGACAGTTCAAATGAGACCACAGCCAAACGCAGTGTTACAACTGCCAGAAGATGGGTCACATCAGCCGCGACTGCAGACAACCAAGAAGGCGCCGAGACATACAAACACGCGCAGCCGAAACAGCGACGACCAAGGAAGAGAAAGCAGCGGAATGGCTGCGAGGAGTCGCAGGAGATGACGAAGAAGTAAAAGACCTGGTCCTACAGCAATTGATGGGACAGGATTTTGGAAACGCCTGAACCCGGCGGCCTGGGTGAGGGCAATACATTGTAACTCTGTGTACATTATGTGCTATCGATCTATGTGAGTACCAGTATCCATTCGTGCAAGTTACAATATGGCCGATATCAAAGCGTTAGTGGACTCAGGAGCCACTGACAATTTCATCCATCCACAATTCGTTAAAAGGATGGGGTTGGGACAACGGGCATTAGATAAGCCCAAAAACATCTATAACATCGACGATACCACTAATAAAGCGGGGCAGATCACACACTACCTCACGCTCAACGTGGAGACAGGAGGAACCAAAAGAGAAATGCGCTTCCTAATCACCGACATCGGAAAGGAAGACATACTACTGGGATATCCATGGCTCGCGACCTATGAGCCATGGTTCAGTTGGCGACACGCCACTATTGACGAAAAACAGCTCCCTATAGTATTACGATCGGTCAACCCAAGTGACAAAAGGGCCGTGCTAGCAAGGTTGCTCAACGAAGAACAAAGCGACGTCAAAATCGCACGAATGTTCACTACCGAGGCAAAAGAAAAAATCGTGATGGAGATAGAGGAACAAGTATATGGACGACGATCAGCGGTCGAGCTTGCAATAGACGCCAAGCAATATACCAAGAACGTCGAAATACCAAAGGAATACCAACAATTCGCACGGGTATTCAGCGAAGAAGAAGCAAAAAGATTCCCGCCAAAACGAAGTTGCGACCACGCAATTGAATTCAAGAAGGGAGCGCCAGACGTCATCGACTGTAAAGTATACCCAATGACAAGGGTAGAAGATGCAGCACTGGACGAATTTATTGATGAACAACTAGAGAAGGGATATATTCGTCCCTCGAAGTCCCCGTACGCATCATCCTTCTTCTTTATCAAAAAGAAGGACGGAAAGCTACGACCCGTACAGGACTACCGGAAGATCAACGAATGGACCATACGAAACCAATACCCACTTCCGCTTATTGACGATCTAACTAGGGATCTTGGAGGGGCACAGATATTCAGCAAGCTCGACGTCTGACAAGGATACAACAATATTAGGATCAAGGAAGGAGACGAACCCAAGGCCGCGTTCAAAACACGTCGTGGACTATTCGAGCCGACAGTCATGTACTTCGGCTTGTGTAATTCGCCGGCAACGTTCCAAAGCTTCATGAACAACATCTATCAACCAATCATCACGAAACACGAAGCGGCCGGAACGACGATCAGGGTATATATGGACGATATCGCCATAGCAACCAAGAGACAACCACTAGTGACCAAGAAACACGAAGACGCAGTCCACGATGTGCTCGCTATAGCACAGAAAAACGACCTATTTTTCAAACCTGAGAAATGCGTCTTTAACGCTCCTAGCATTGATTACCTGGGGGTAATCCTTGAAGAGGGGGTGACACGCATGGATCCCGTCAAAATTTCGGGCATCCGCGATTGGCAAATACCCACATCAGTAAAGGACGTACGATCATTCCTCGGTTTTTGCAACTTTTATCAGCAGTTTATCAGAGGATTTGCTAATATCGCCAAACCACTCAATGAGCTTACACGAAAAGACAAACCATGGCAGTGGGAAACAAGACATCAAGTAGCGTTTGACATGCTCAAACAACGAGTCACCACAGAACCTATACTAGCACACGCGGACCAAACCCAACAATTCGACCTAGAAGTGGACGCGTCAGGATTTGCGGTCGGAGCGGTACTACTACAGAAGAAACAAGACGGAAAGCGACATCCCGTGGGCTACTACTCAGCAACACTCAACGCTGCCGAATGCAACTACAATATCTACAACCTAGAGTTGTTAGCCATCGTAAAGGCATTGCGAAACTGGCGACATTTGTTGGCAGGCTCACCACATAAAGTACGCATCTTCTCCGATCATCTCAACCTCAAATATTGGCGGGATCCCCAGAAGATCAGTAGGCGAATCGCCAGGGAAGTACTCGAACTTGCAGAATACAACTTCGAGATACACCATGTCAAAGGCGCGGCCAATGGACGAGCCGATGCCCTATCTCGACGGCCCGATTACGATCAAGGAGAGAAAGATAACGAAGGCGTCGTCGTATTATCAGATGAAGTGTTTGTACGAACAACGATGACCACCCAACAACAGGACGAACAAAGGATACACAAGTGGGTTGACCCCCACAAACTGACAAAAGCAGACGGGCTCTGGTGGTACCGAGGACAACAACTTGTCGTGACAGGACCGATAGAGGAAATCAGAGGAGTAATTTCCACGCACCATGACCCACCTATTCATGGCCATCCAGGAATCAACCGAACAACGCAATTGGTAGAGCGCCACTATTGGTGGCCGACGATGAAACAAGATATTGTGGAATACGTCCGAGGATGTGCAGAATGTCAACGGTGCAAGGTCAACACACAAAAGACAAGAGCACCATTGCAACCAATATTTCCACAGCCCGAGGCGCTACCATTCGAGGTGGTGGCGCTAGATTTCATCACGAAGCTTCCGGTATCAAGGGGATATGACTCGATACTCACAATTACAGACCATGACTGCTCCAAGGCAGCCGTCTTCATACCATGCAAAGAGGAGATCTCGGGAGAAGAAACCGCGACACTATATGCGAAGCATGTCGTAGCGCGGTTTGGACTGCCCTCGAAGATCATCAGTGACAGGGACCCCCGATTCGCATCAAAGTTTACAAGGGAACTATGCCGAGTCCTGGGAATACGACAAAACATCTCAACAGCCTACCATCCACGAACGGATGGACAATCGGAACGAACCAACCAATGGTTGGAGCAATACCTCAGGCTTTGGGCTAACGAGAGGCAAAACAATTGGGCAGACCATCTGGCACTAGCGGAGTTCGCGCACAACAATTGGGCCAATGAGTCCACACGCGAGACACCGTTCAGGTTACTAATGGGCTATCACCCTATTACTAACTGGACAGATAAGAAATCGCCAATACCAAGAGTCGAAAAGCGATTAGAACAATTGAAGGAGATAAGAGAGCAGGCACAAAATCACATGCGGCGCGCGCAACAGTCATGGATCAAGCATCGTGACACCCCCAAATATCAGATAGGGGACAGGGTTTGGCTCGAAGGACGCCACCTGCGTACCAACCAGCCAACCACGAAGCTTGCGCCCAGGAGACATGGACCGTTCCGGATCATCCAGGTGATGTCTCCCGTGAACTATCGACTCAAGCTTCCCACGCAGTGGAGCATCCATGATGTCTTTCACACAGATCTCCTGACCCCTTACAAAGAAACGAAGACCCACGGCGTAAACTATCAGCGCCCGCCACCAGAATTGGTAGGAGACGTGGAAGAATACGAGGTCGAAAAAGTACTAGACTCAAGAAGGCGTGGAAGAGGGCGCAAACTGCAATACCTAATCAAGTGGAAAGGCTACGCCGACTCGGACAACCAGTGGGTCCCGTGGGACGACGTGCATGCGGACGAAAAGATAAGGAAGTACAAACAAGCCAATCCAACTGCCGA
This sequence comes from Lactarius quietus, assembly GCA_015025155.1. NCBI lineage: Eukaryota > Fungi > Basidiomycota > Agaricomycetes > Russulales > Russulaceae > Lactarius > Lactarius quietus. Next base: position 21,335 of record WITN01000397.1, on the reverse strand, counting down.
GACTCACATAAAAGCAGTCGTAACAGGACCTCCAGAAGACACATCTTCCAAGTCCACTCATAACATGTCTCATGTCCCACTCACAATCATCAGCTTCGACTTTCCCTCCACCAGCAAGCTCACCACATACGACGACAACAACAATGTGGACGACCCATTCTGCTCGGCCATCGAGCACATCCGGGCAGCCGCAGAACACGACCGAGAAGAACGAGAGCAACAAGAACGAGACCTGGTCGAGGCTCGCCGGCAATTCCCCACACCCGCAAGCGGAAGAGTGGAGGCAGATGAGGAGGGACTACGGGTTGTTGAAGGAGGTGATGACCTCATGGCGATTGGATCAGGTAACGAGGATGACGCCGCAGGAGAGACGGACGAGGATACAGAGATTAATGAGGCAAGTGTCCTCCAGCCCTCCACCGCCTCAATGTCCACCACCGCTGTCGATCGTTACGACAGCGCTGAGTCCTCCGACGGCTCATACCACGACGCCAACATTATCTGCACCAGGTGCGATAATCCCCAAGACTACTGTCACTGCGCTCCCATGCGCATTCCCCCTCGAACCAACAATGAAGAAGACGCGGACATTGCCGATGAAGCCGTGGATGACGAAGGACGAGCACCGCCGGTTGCTGTCATCTACGGACCGACTGCGGAGGAAGGGTATGCCAGGCGAGGGCTACCATCCTACGCTGAGGCACGCGACACCTCACCCATCCATACGCGCCGAGCGGATGCGCCGAGGCGCCCTATCCGTACCGTATCGCCTACCCCCAGCGGCTTCGTCCTCAACAACGGGATGAACTGGGTCCCCATGGTCATAGAACATGAAGGGCGTCGCATCCCCGCCCGATACGTGCGGGTGCGGATGTGCGACAACCCGGAGGTATTCGGGACCATGGGGCGTCACACGCCAGTATACCGAGGAGACATACACGCCGAACCCTGCCGAGACATGGGGCCCGCAGCTGAGTACACCCGCGAAGAACTACAATACCTGCGAGCTGACTTCCGAGGACGGCGCCAGGTTGACGAGGCCCTTGCTCGGCTAGGGGATATTTCCCTAGTGGCTGAAGTGAGGCGCTACCGCGCGTCCCAGGAGGTCATCAAGGAGCTCGAAGTAGCGATCAAGCGGCTCGAGGACGACATCTTCGTCCACGTTGACCACTCTCGGCACTCGGCAAAGCGACTGGGTAGGGCTCACGCCCTTTTGAGGATACGAGATGAACACGAGATGGACGTGGGGCTGACCGCAGTGCCCAATTGGGTAGTAGAGCGAGGGCGCTCACCCTTGTGAAGGGGGTGATGTAACGTCCTGGGTCATAGTAGGTATCTGACCTAACCGATAACCGAGGGGGCGTGATCAAGTGGACGCTTACTGTACGATGATGGATGGATGACTGATGGATGACTGACGGATTACTGTACGATGACTGATAGCTGACCAACGACTTACGATACGATGACTGTACACCTGTGGACGATTACCTAGCAGACTAGTAGTAGTGGCGGTCTCGCTGACGAAGGCGGATCGCGCGGATAGGTTATAAGGAAGCTATCGACTGTTGTAGTCGATAGCTTGGATTTCTTGTATCATTCTCGACTTGTTATCAAAGCCGTGTTCTCTCCCTCTCTCACCCTTTGGGGTCGCGATTTGCAACAAAAGCAAGACTCCGCCTTCGAGCGTTGAGACGACACTCTGCCTTCGTGCTAGAGTCAGGAAATTCGCTAAGTCACTGCGTTCACCCTTTAAGTCGCCTAAGTCAGGCTCATGTGCTGCCCGCACGTAACAATGCGAGTAGCACGTAAGCCTGACTTAGGCGATGTAAGATGAACACAGTGACTTAGCAGCAGCTTATCCTCAAGCACGAAGGCTGAGCAATCGTCTCAACACGTGAAGGCGGAGTCTTTGTGATGACCAATCACTGATTGAGGTGTCCTATGGTCCGTCCCCTTGTAGGAGTACACGCCCGTGTAACGAGGAAGGGAGAAAGCACTATGGATTTGAAGCAGTCGAGAAGATAACAAGAAATCCAAGCTGTCGACCACATCAGTCGACAGCTTCCTTATAACAGTTACAGGGCGTCCACTCTCATCAGTGATGACACATACTACTAAAACCACTACTAAGCACTTGGTAATCGTACAGTAAAGTCATCAGTCATCGTATGGTACATGAGTAAGCCCACCTCATAGCTGAGTAAGTATTCGGGAGCAACTCGTCATCCCGCTTACTGTGTCCGAATGTTACACTCCAACTTCGAGCCCCAACTTAACAAAAAAAATATTGTCCTTCTTCGGTCTTTGGAGCCTGACTTCAGCAAGCTTACTTCAAGTCCAGGCTGCCCTAGATATTACATGGCACTTGAGGGGAAGGGCTTGCAGCCATTGTCAAGGCCATTTCGAGTCATCGTCCCACAGCTGTTTGAAAAAACAATAACTTGGAAAAAAGTAATAGAAAAGATATACCTATGACCTAAGTGTGTTGTGGGAGGCAGCAGAGCTTGTAACGAGGAAGAGACTAAGTCGTAGTAACAACAAGACAGCAGGAGATGATGGGGGGATGGAGGGAGGAGAAACGACGAAAGGGAAGAAATGCATGACAGAAATGGAAAGAGGTTTCCCACGCTTGGGCCAATCAACAAAAATCGTGACTTGCGAATTTTTTCAGAGTGGATCCATTGGTAATACTTATATAGTACCGCTATGCTAGCTTATAGTAGCCATCGTGGTGTATTGGCTAGTTTTGCTCTGACTAATTTTTTTTCAAGATGTGGGTTCGATTCCTCGTGTGGACACTTTTTGCAGCAGTCCCGTCTTGGTAATCTGGCCTCCAGCCTAGGTGGACTGTGACAAGTGATGCGTGACTGCTCACACCACCACTACCGATGAATTAATAAGAAAAGTTTTCCTTTCTTTTGCCTTAATGTGCACGAAATGATTTAATTTACCCATGGCACCAAAAAAAAATACAGATATGTGCATCAGCTTACAAAATTCGGTAAATTTTCAAACACTTGGTAAAAATTGCAAAATTCAACATTTAGGTTTTTGCAGATGTCAAGTAGACTACTGGTATTTAGTGGGGACATCACCTAGCATACAACATCTCACTGTAGCTGGTCTGCGACCGGTCTGGGCCAAGGGCCCATACCCCGGAATACAAATAGTTCAAAAAATAAAGAAAAAACCGCCTCAAGTAGTCCGATATGATGCACGGCCAACAGCGAGGTGTAGGGTGGTCTTGGTCATGTGACAGGAAAAGGAGGGGACGCCGTCTGTTTTGTCGACAGCGGCTCTCCAGAGGGGGTGGTTGTTCCCGTGTGAATGTTCAGAGAGGGTGCACTCGTAGGTGAAAGAGTGCCTTCCGTAGTATCTTCGGTATGCCACCCCTCCACCCACTTGGTAAATAAGGCTCCAACCATTTAGTTTATAAACTAAAGTAAACCATTTACTTTGTTTATATTTACTATCTATTTACTCGTATGGCGGTATGTAGTAAATAAACTAAACAGTAAATGGTAAACGGTTACTGGGTGCCTGTTGAACTCGACTCAGAGTGGACAGGTCCGACAGGAGCTGTCATCCACTTTCAGCCTCAGATCAAAAAAATGTCATTGTAAGTGCCATTCTGCATGCCATCACACATCGGGACCTACTGACCTAGTCATCCTTGGGTTAGTGTACATAGCGTTGAGTCGTTGACCCTTTATGGGAACGTTGCATCGCATTTCGCGACGACCTCTTCTTGGCTTGATTGCAGGTCTATGACAACTTGGAGGTCAGTAAGCAGAAGAAAAACTGTTTGGCGGGTGGATACCTTTGACATCAGGATGTTTTGCAAGCTGAAACAGTTGCTGTCACGAACTTGATGGTGAATTTGTGGCTGATATATCACCAAGTGTGGTTAGACTCTGAGTTGATATATCATTTTGCGACTCACTTAGAGAGGTGGCCGGGAGCGCTTGATGACAATGGCATGCCTGGTCCCAGAGGGTTCAACTTGACAACTCCCATGTCGAACAGGTCTGATGCCGATTTTCATACACGAACAGCTATCGTCGACACAATAACCCTGTTAACCAAGAAGTTACCCAGTAGCGTGCCCAAAGGGAAGAGAGATGGGAAACTTTACCGGGTCATGACAAACGACAGTTACCAAGGGGAGACACCATGGGAAACCTTCAACAAGCGTTTGGATGCCACTTTTGGTGAAGACTGCCGAAATTCAGAAGGACGCCTAGAAAACGTGTGTCGTGGATGGTTTGGGATGGACATTGTAACGAAGTATCTTCTTATTGCAATTGACCTGCCCAAAGCCCAGGCATTCCATGCCCCAATGATGCTGAAGCTCGAGCGCATGAGAAATGAACTCGAAATTCTTGTGTGAGTCTCAAATAACCATGAGGCACCAATGGAACTTAACTTGCCTATTTGCTTTCTCCAGTGGCATGACAGAGAGCGCACCAGTCTGCATCAACTCCGATGGTGTGGCTAGTGACCCAAGACAAGTCGACGTTGAAGTTGAATCGAACCCTGGGGCGGAAATTAAGGATGGGGACATGATAGAGGAGGATAAAGATGCTAAGAAGCGTGATGCTCTGCAGCTCAAAATGCACCACCTTGCTGAGCGACTTTATCCTGAAAAGGGTGCGTAAGTAGATGATATTTGCTACACGTCTAACATCCACACCTCAGAGGCTGAGCTCCCAGGCGATAAGTGTTATGATAAAACATACAAACCGTTACCTCCTCCTGCATCCGAATCGGACTCTGAGACATCCATCCCTTCTGTGATATTTGATGAAAACGGTGATGAGGTTATCATCGTCGGAAGGGTGAGTGGACACCTATGATCATGTTTCGTCAACGCTCCTAACCCTCATCCAAGAATGGGAAGCGTAAGTGAAGCTGTACACTGTTATCTATCAGGGATAGCGACAGTGAGGACAACGCACCGAAAAGAAAGGAAGGTGCATCTGCAGCCACCGTGACTGCCACAGCACTCAAACACGCCCCAAAGAAGAACAAGGCCCGCTGCAGGAAGCAGCCGAAGTCACATTGAGAGTCGCTGGTGGCAGCTGGGAGTGATCAAGAGATGGAGGAAGTGTCCGATGGGGCGACTGCCCTCCGAAATGTCCAAGCTCTGGAGCAACGAAAGAAGCGTGGGCCAAAGAATAGTTCTTTGAACCACTGGAGCGAGCCTAAGGCGACGGTTGATTGCAGATCTAAATCGCGGTGGTTGTTTAAGTGCCAGTATTGCGACCAGTGAGTAATAGACAGAGCACAACTGATGAGATTGACAGCTTACAAGTATGTACCCCCAGAATCCGCACCTTCCCTCGCACACTGAAAGAGAGCGATAATATGAATGGCTCCAGGGATGAGCTCCAGTTCAAGGATGAGCCACAACAACCTCGACTGGGGAACTTAGCAACGCATACAAAGGAGCATGCTGGGCTTATCGAAAGACGTGAGTCTGAGAGGAAGGGGAGACAAGGGCAGGGTAGTGAGGGTCGTGATGTTGGGGGATCGCACACAGGTTTTACGCTGGCCAGTGCAAAATTGATGGAAAAATATGTACAAGATGGGCTGCTAAACCCACGTGTTGAGCCCACGCAGCCCGGGTTTACCCGACTCTTTGCTGCATGGCTTATCGAACAAGACCTCCCATTCACAACTGGTACATTTACTATCTTTCTAGACTGTCTGCTTACACTGACTACTCCAAACAGGGGAAAGTGGGTCTATCAAGCGGCTTTTCAAGTATATTCAATGCCGATTTTCTCTCCCTTCCGACACAACTGTGCGCAACGCTCTGGAACAGGTCTTTATCGACCTTCGTGGCATGATTGTCCGTGAAATACATGTACGTCCCTCTCTTTTCTGCTGATATTTGACATACCTTTTTTTGTATAGGCTGTTAAGTCGAAGATCGCGCATGCAACCGACACCTGGACCTCACCCGGTTTGATGTTCGCGTTTGCAGGCACCATTGCCACCTGGATCGATGACGATTGGAACCTCATCGAACGTGTTGTTGGCTTCAGTCAGGTGGACCGTCATGAACACACTGGCTCTGGATCTGCTAGGGTGCTTCTCGAGGCGATGAGGAGCATTGGTTCTGCAAGTAAGATGAGTATATTCCGTCTTTATTAATTCAACTGTGCTGATACTGGCTCGAATCCCAACACACTTTCTCTCTGACACTTGATAACATATCAAGTAATGCTGTGCTATCTCGCATTGTTGGCCGCAAGCTCATGGAGCTCTATCATGTCCCTTTCCACCCCAACAACTCTCATATTCGTTGTCTGGCGCATGTGGTGAATCTCATCACTCAAAAGATGCTGAGTGTTGCGAAGGACGTTGATGACCCAGAGTAACAGGACTACTATGAAAGTCTCAACAAGCAATTCCCGGTCCATTATGACCTTGATAACAATGATGAGCTTCAAGACTTCGAGAACGAGGACGACGATGGATCTAAGGTGCAAGGTGATCTCAGTGACGGGTTGATTGATCAGGAGAGTGGCGAGCAGGATCATTTTGGTGGGATGGGCGCAATCGAAAAGGTGTGTCTCTTGCGCAACACTTCCAAAGCCTGGTGTAGCGTTATCACCTAACGCTGGTTCGACTTGAACCGATCTGTGGCATGATACTTGAGTATATGGATGAATATTGTTGATCACAGGCAACTTAGCTGAGTTGCACAGCCACTAGGTCACTTGGTTGACACTAGGGTATCCCGAATGTAACGTTTCCACTGAACGTTGATCCGACTTGGATCCGATGGGTCTTCCTTGCTTCAACTCTGAGCAAAGCGCATGGCTTCTGAACTCAGGAGCGACTTGAATGACTTGTAAAGGGCGAATAACCAATAAGGTCCCCTAATACTGCCTAGCTTGAGGTTCGTTACAAGGTGGCAACGCCTAACACTTAGGTTGGCAACAAGAAAGTCACAAAGAACAATGACTCTGCTATAAGACTGTCTGAACTTCCTGAGAAGAGTACAGGTGGATTTCAAGACAACTAAGCTAATGAACCATAGCGCAACTTGTATAGTATTTATAGTAAATGTCCGTCAAGCCACAAGGCGACACACGTAGTATGAATGGTAAGTAATAAGCATGATGACTCACATCAGTCAGCACATGAATAAGGCATTAACAAGCCATCAGTAAGCGTCCTCACCAATGAGTGACCAAGCACCTCCAACCAGTGAGTAAGCAACCATGGGGCATCAATAAGCCCACCTCATCGCATCAGTAAGCGAGATCAATAAGTAAATAGTAAGCATAAGTGGGAAATGTCATCCACAACACGAATCTGCCATGCAACAGTAAGCAATGGCCTCGGCGCTAACACAGGCGCTCCTCGGACTAATCCATCTTGAACACATACCCGAAAGGGGATCAAACCTGGCCTGCTGGAGTGCGTCCCAACGGCAGCCATGGCCCACTGATATCGGCAGCCTCAGGTCGCTGGTCTTACACCACACAATCGCTATCCGTCGTTGTTGGTCGTCTTCGGGACACAACTGTCTTCCGTCAATTCCATGGCTTCTTCCAACATCCGCGCCCCCCTGACTTATTGCTTAGGTCAGATCCCATGACCCGGGGGTTTATCACATGACCGTGTCACGTGACCCTCATCCGTCCTGTAATAACCTTCCTGCCAGCATCTGGAGATCTACCGCGAGTTATCAGATTACTCACGAGCTGGCGGACTCTGCACTCCTCGTCATAAGCGAGGTAGCTGTCGTCTTCTGCCGCTACGAGTGCGCGTACGGCCTTTTCTTCTTCGATGTCCTTTTGATCACGTGCCTCCCAGGTATGCGCCTCTGGGTAATCATGGCAACTCTTCCAGTGTTCGTGCAGGCATTTGCGCTGTCTTTGGCCTAGAGTAGGGTCTGAGCATAACACCGAAGGACAAGCTTCAATCGAAAGATTGGAATAGGGAAAGGAATAGACAAGCGGTGATGATTCAAGAAGACCAAGCTAGAGAGCCTTGGTCTTTACTACACGAATTATATACAGTTACATGCTGGCTTTAAAGCGCAGCTTAGAATCCAAACCCTAGTACAACTATCCTAGTACTGAGTCATTACAAAAACCTGAAACACCGGCAAACCCAAATGCCGGCGACGCGTAAGTGTCCATGACTAATAATGGCTTACTATCATAGTCATAACCAAGTAGTAAGCGTCCCGAACTCCGAGACCTTGTAATGATGATGATCGTTAGTCCGCGAGATGTCAAACCATGACATTACCCCTTTTTCAGGCAGAACGTCCCCGTTCAAACACCCAAGGGATAATGGTCGCACCTCGACTGACAAGAACCTCCTGATCCATAATCCGCTGTAGTCCATTAGCCTCCTCTAACCGATGCGTACACTTCCTGACTTCGTTCCCAACCACATACTGCTCATTTTCCAGAGCAGTGATTCGTTCTGCTAATTCGGAGTACCGGCTGGTGACAGCCCGATATCGAAGGACCTCCGCCCATAACAACCGATCAGGGATCTGCCCCATGGCCAAGTTGACCCCATGGCGATCACCAAAATCCTGTCGCAAGTACCGCATTTGGTCATGCGTGTAATGGCGGTCGTTATCCACGGCATCGAGATCAGGAGCGGCGTGGACTTCACCTTGTTGGATCTCCCCTCCTTTCCTCATACATCCGTACACTATGGGGTTGTTACCAGGCATCACGTGGATGTACTTGGCGACAGTGATGTGACCATTCTCGGTCATACGGAAGTTGATAAATCTGGGGGGAATATTTAGTTCGAAATCGTCGGGGGCGTCAGCCTTGTCCCGAGCGCGCTGTTGGTCAGCTGGGACTCCGCCTCCTCAGTAGTCTGGGAAGCAAGGGCTTTCTTTTGGTGCTGCCACACCAGCTCTTCTTCCTCGCCTCGCCCTCCTCGGCACAAGTGGTATCCCTTCATCTTGGGATTCCAATACTTGGTGGGGATCTTGGTTTTCTTTGTCCGAGTCGTCTTGTCGAGCTCGGAGGGTGGCACGGATGTGAATACCCCAGGACGTCGCGGGGTCCATGATGACGTTGGTAGGGGGGTCAACATTAATATATCGAGGCGTTGGCGGCGGAGGGATGCGGACAGGGTTGTTGTTACATGTACAGTTGTAGATGAGTTGTCCGCAGTCATAGTGGATGTGGGAGTTGTTGGCGTCAGGGTGGCCTGGACATGACAAGGCGGTTTGCTTACAACTTCCACAAACTCTGACCACGTCACTGAGGTCGGAGCCGCTTGGAACCTTGATAAGTGTTTGTGGAACAATGATACTCTCAATGCGAGTAGGAGCTCCCTCCTCCACTTGCGATGAGTCTTCCTCCAATCCTCCAGAGTCGTGTCCGCATACATCAGGGGTTTCGGGGATGAAGTCCTCAGGTCCAATGCATCGGAAGGCGGCGGCGACTTCGGCATAGGTAGGTTGAGTAACAATGGGAAGATGATAAGAGGTTTGTGAAGTAGTGGAAGCAGCAGTAGGGGAAGTGGTCATTGTTCGATGAAGGAAGAACTGATGTGCTTCGTCCAGTGAACGGCCTGTCTTTATACGTGAGGAGGTAGGATTTAGAGTCCGTTTGAACTCAGCTAAGGCGTCAGGGGCATGTACGTCAGTGGCATTGACCCACTGCGACTCCGAGTCTGGATACCCCTTCCATTTGATAAGAAATTGTTTGCGCCTCGTCCTGCTGAATTGCCGTTGGTCCAGAATCTTCTCTATTTCGTATTCTTCTTCCCCATCGATCAATTCAGGGGGAGGTCTTGAGAAATTTGGTCCATGAAAGGAAGTCTCGCGATAGGGGGTGAGAAGATCGATGTGAAACACGTCATGAATGCTCCACTTGGTGGGTAATTCCAATCGATAGTTGACAGGGGACATCACCTGTATGATCCGGAACGGTCCATGTCTCTTGGGCGCAAGCTTGGCGCTCACTTGATGAGTTCTCAGGTGACATCCCTCTAGCCATACTCAATCTCCTATTTGGAATTTGGGCATATCTTTATGCGATACCCATGACCTTTGTGCCTTGATGATTTGTTTCTGAGCGTGTTCCCGTGCTTGTTTAAATTGATCTAGGCGTAACGCCACTTGCGGAAGGGGACTGGGCGTCGAATTCCAATCAGCACGAGGATTGTGTCCCATCAATAAGAAGAATGGAGACTGCCCTGTGGTCTCACTGGGCCAATTGTTATGTGTGAATTCTGCTATTGGAAGATAAAGACTCCAATTGTCTTGTCTTTCATTTACCCAAAAGCGAAGATATTGTTCGAGCCATTGATTGGTTCGCTCTGATTGTCCGTCCGTCCTGGGATGGTATGCGGTGGAAATGTTTTGGCTAATCCCCAATTGTTTGCACAGTTCTCTTGTAAACTTGGATGCAAATCGGGGATCTCTGTCACTGATGATTTTATTTGGTAATCTGTACCGCATGAACACATGTTTGATGTATAACGCAGCTGTTTCTTCTGCATCGATTTCTTCGTTACAGGGAATGAATACCGATGCCTTGGTACAGTCATGATCCGTGACTGTAAGAATGGAATCATATCCCTGTGCGACTGGTAATTTAGTGATGAAATCGAGAGAGATGGTTTCGAACGGCATAGCTTCTGGTTTGGGAAATATTGGTTGCAGTGAAGCCCTAATAGGGTGATTGTTGATCTTGTGTTGTTGGCATTCAGCGCAACCCCTTATGTATGCCAACACTCTTGTCGTATCGTTGGCCACCAATAGTATCATTCAACTATTTTGCCGGTTTTGCTAATTCCCGGGTGACCGTGTACTGGGGTATCGTGATGAGCAGTGATGATTGACTTTCGTTCTTCACTTCCCTTGGTGATTACTCTTCTGCCTTCCTTATACCATGTCCCGTTGATTTTCTTAAGTTTATGCAGGTCTACCCATGGTTTGATAACGGATTCCTCTTGGATGTCTTTGTCCTTAGTTGACATCATTTCTTCTATTGTAATTGTTGCAAGTGGATGAATTGGCATTCCGGTATGGTGTGCGTTTGTAGTTCGTATGAACAGTTTGTCTGGTAATACCGTCACATTTTTGTTATCTTGTTCCCCGTGATCATAATCGGGTCTTCTTGATAACGCGTTGGCCCGTCCATTTGCCGTTCCTTTTATGTGATGAATTTCGAGATCGTATTCCGATAATTCCAATACTTCCCTTGCAACCCGTCGACTAATCTTTTGAGGTTCTCTCCAGTACCGCAAATTCATGTGGTCTGAGAATACTTTGATTTTGTGTGGTGATCCCGCTACTAAGGGTCTCCAATGTCGTAACGCCTTAACTATTGCCAACAGTTCGAGATCATAGATGTCGTAGTTTCGTTCTGCTGCGTTTAGCGTTGCGGAGTAGTAGCCTATGGGGTGTCTTTTGCCGTCAGTTTTCTTTTGGAGTAGTACTGCTCCCACCGCGAATCCTGACGCATCTACTTCCAGTTCGAATTGATCTTTCAATACCGGATGTGCAAGTACCGGTTCACTTGTGACGCGTCCTTTTAATATGTCGAACGCGTGTTGTTCAGTTGGGCCCCAGTGCCATTCTGTCGCTTTCTTTGTGAGTTCATTCAGTGGTTTGGCAATTGATGTGAATCCTTTGATAAAAAGGTGGTAAAAATTGCAAAAGCCCAAAAAGGATCGTACGTCCTTTACTTTTGTTGGTGTCGGCCAATCCTTTATGCCTGCGATTTTGACGGGATCCATACGTGTTACCCCTTTTTCAAGGATTACCCCCAGGTAATCGAGGGATGGTGAGTGGAAGGTGCACTTCGCGGGCTTGAAAAATAAGTCGTACTTTGCGGCTACTGTCAATACGTCTTTGACCGCCAAGATGTGGTCGGCTAGATTTGTTCGAGTAGCGATGCCAATATCGTCCATGTATACGTGGATAGTGGTCCCCTTGGTCTCGTGTTTAGCAATGGTGTCCCGATATATGTGATTCATCATCGACTGAAATGTAGTGGGGGAATTTGTTAGTCCGAAAAACATCACTGTAGGTTCAAAAAGCCCGTAGGGTGTTTTGAAAGCAGCTTTATGTTCGTCCCCTGCTTTGATGCGAATGTTGTTATATCCCCATCGTACGTCGAGTTTGGTGTAAATGTGTGCTCCGCTAAGATCTTTGATAAGAGTTGGTATTAGCGGTAAGGGATAATTATTGCGGATGGTGAACTTGTTGAGCCGACGATAGTCCCGTACCGGACATAGTTTTCCATCCTTCTTTTTTACAAAGAAGAATGGTGATGCGTACTGCGATTTGGAGGGTCTGATATACCCTTTGTTGAGGTGTTCTGTTATAAATTCTCGTAGTGGTTGATCTTCCACTTGAGATAATTCATATATAGAACAGTTGATATGGTCTGGAGTGTTTGCCTTGAGTTCAATCGCGTGATCCCATTCCCGAGAAGGAGGGAATCGATGGGATTCTTTTTCGCTGAAAACCCTTTTGAAGTCCTTGTATTCTTCTGGTATTTGAACTTCTTCTTTAGGTCCTGCGGCGATAGCGAAATCAGTAGCTGCTCCCCTGATAGAGCATTGTGCTTCCAATTTGGCAATAATGTTGCTTTTTGTTGCTTCGGAAAGTATGTGGGCCACCACGCTAGTATTGACCATAGGATGACAAGATTTGATAACAATTGGGAGTATGTTTTCGTCGATGGTTCCATGTTTCCAGCTGAACTTTGGTTCGAAGGTGCTGAGCCATGGATATCCAAGGAGAATATCTTCCTTTCTGATATCCGCAATTAGGAATCTCATTTTTCTGACAGTTCCTTTTGTCAATATTTGTAAATCAACAAAATGAGTGACTGATCCCTTTTTGTTATGAGTATCGTCAATATTGAACAGTTGTTTTGGTTGCGGTAATGGGGCCGCTCCCAATCCCATCCTCTTCACAAATCAGGGATTAATGAAATTGTCTGTGGCTCCTGAGTCCACTAGTGTCTTTATATTGGCCTTGTTGCTGCTGGTTCGGATTGATACTGGAATTCGCATAGAACGGAAGCGAGTTATGTATACAGCGTTACAACGTAATGCCCTCACCCAGGCCGTCGGGTTTAGGCGTCCCCAAAATCCTTATTCCCCATCAACTCCTGCATCGCCAATGCCTTGAACTCTTCAGTTTCATTAGCTGCTGTCGCAGCCAATCGTTCTTCCTTTCTTCAGTTGTGCGATTGTCCGCTACCATTTGAGCGATGTGGAGATCTTCTCCTACTTCAGAGCAGTCATCCACCATTTCTACACCCTGAGAATTGCTATAGGGTCTAGAGGGGTTTCGTGGTTGACGTGGCTGGGAACAATTGTGACTGAGGTGTCCTTTCTTTTGACAATTGTAGCAAATTACTTCCCTAAGATCTGGAGGTTGTTGCCTCTGCAAGAACCCTTCATGAGGTTTGAACGGGGGTCGAGGGTTGTTAAGGTAAGGCCTTGGTTGGGCCAATACATCTTCTGCGTGCGCCAACCGTCCTCTAGCGCGAGCTCGATCTGCCGACGTATCCATTGCATCGGGATGGCGTCTGAATTGTCTCCAATTTGTTTGAGTTGGTGGTGATGGTCGAGGTTGTATCTTGTATTGATCAATTTTGTTCTTCAGATGGAGATATTGACCTTGACGTTTAATGGCTGCTCTTTTCCAATCCTCATAGTCTGTGGGATCGTCGTGAAGGTAGATGGTTTCTTGTAATTTGTTTGGCAGCCCATTTGCAAATAGATCGAGGACCATCGGTTGATCTATGTTGTAGCCAGCATATCTGACCAGTTGTTCGAATTTCGCCACGTACGTGTCAATGTCCCCTCTTTCCATTCTGATACCTCTTCTCAGTTCTGTTTGTGCTTTCTCTTCTTTGAGAGTATCTGCGTATTGCCTCATGAATGAGGAATGGGTGTTGTACCACAACCAGTTATCAAGAGGGTCCCATCCGTTGACATCGACTTGGACTCGGAGCCAAGCCACCATTGATCCTACCCATTCGGTTACTGCAGTCCCCTGGATGTAGGTGAGGAATAACATAGCTTTTTGATATGGGCTGCGCATAATAGAATGGGTTGAGTTTATCCCTTCGTATAAACTCCACTGCATGAGGAATTCTTCTGCCTTCTCGCGGTCGCCTGCGAAGACCGCGGGTGGATTGCCACAGAATTTGTCGTGTGTCGCTGGTAGGGGTGCTTGCGCTGCTGGTATTTGAGCTGGCGGGTTTCCGAAAGGTGGTCCTGCTCCACCACCTCCCCCGCCATTACTGCCTCCTCCTCCGTTACCGCCTCCTCCTCCGCCTCCTGTTGGGGGGTTTGGAGGATGTGCTTGATTTTGAGGATCTGTAAGTGCTTGAAATGCCGTGACGGTCGGTGCTATTGATGAAGTAGTGAGCGAGTAAATTGGTTGTGCGGCTGGACTTTCCGTGGCAGCCTGAGTTTGAACATGAGAGGTAAGTGTTGCCATTGCTCCTAGGCGTAATGACTCTGTAGCGATTGCTAAGTTGAGTCCTTGTTGTGATGGAGAAGATGTTCTGGCTTCAAGAGATGCGTTACTCTTAGTACTTGGTGATGGGGGTGGTGTATTGGACGTTGGTCTGCCAGTTGCAGATGTGGCTTCTAGTTCTTGTACTTCCTGTTGTGTGAGTTCGTTGATGTAGATATCACAGCCTAAATCTTCTAAGGCTGTTCGGAAACCTTCCCACTCTCCGTCTCTTTCCTGTGATTGAAACCAGCGAACCTCAACCCAAATGTATTGATCGTAGACAAACTCAACTGCAACGCTTCGGTTGTCTTCTCGACTCCTGGCGTGATATCCGGTGGTACCTGTAGTTGTACTATACCGGTATTCTGTATTCTTGCGAAATCGTTGTGGTACGTTGTCAGCGCCTCTGTGTTGAAACCAAAAGCTGTCACAGTTGTGACAACGTTCTCGTGTAGTTTCTGATGACGCCACTTTGAAGCTTGGTCTTAATGTAGCGTTATCACCTAACGCTGGTTCGACTTGAACTGATCTGTGGCGTGATACTCGAGTATATGGATGAATATTGTTGATCACGGGCAACTTAGCTGAGTTGCACAGCCACTAGGTCACTTGGTTGACACTAGGGTATCCCGAAGGACAAGCTTCAATCAAAAGATTGGAATAGGGAAAGGAATAGACAAGCGGTGATGATTCAAGAAGACCAAGCTAGAGAGCCTTGGTCTTTACTACACAAATTATATACAGTTACACGCTGGCTTTAAAGCACAGCTTAGAATCCAAACCCTAGTACAACTATCCTAGTACTGAGTCATTACAAAAACCTGAAACACCGGCAAACCCAAATGCCGGCGACGCGTAAGTGTCCATGACTAATAACGGCTTACTATCGTAGTCATAACCAAATAGTAAGTGTCCCGAACTCCGAGACCTCGTAATGATGATGATCATTAGTCCGCGAGATGTCAAACCGTGACACCCGGACAGCTATATACAGTAATGACCAGCTTCGCACGGCGATTGTCAAGATTGTTGGTACCCCAGGGCGACGCCAGCTATTCCGTGAGAAAGCGAAGCAGTATTATTCTCTCACCACTCGTCAGAGCAAGAAGGGGGTGATCACCCAAGTTGCCACGTTGATGCCTGTGCGAGACATTCGAACTCGCTGGAACTCAACCCACACGATGATCAAGTGTGCATGCATTCTTCGAAAGGTCAGCCAACATAACCTTCTTCAACAGTTGTTGGCGACTAATGCTTTATTTAGGCTGTGTGTTATGATTGGGACGACATGGCCTGACTTAGGCCCTACACGCGATGGCAAATGTAACATGACTTAGCAGTGCGTGTCAACACACGAAGGTGTGACTTGTTCCAAGGATGCTTGAAAGTGCCTTCCTAAGAGAGCTAGCGAGAGACGGGCTTTGGAAGGAAACCCAACTAGATTCAAAGATGATACAAGAGAGTCAAGCTGTCGACCACATCAGTCGACAGCCACCTTATAACTGGTCCTCGACTGTATGCCTTCGTCAGCGATACAGCCACTACTACTAATGCTAGGTAATCGTCCACTAATACTATCAGTCATCATCGGTAATCGTACAGTAATACGTGAGTAAGCAACGGTAGTCCTTTAGTAAGTTTCAGGAGTGACTCGTCATCCTGCTTACGCTGATCCTCCTCGCTGAATCTTGACATCACCCCCTTTACAAGGGGGAGCGCCCACGCTCCACCACCCAGTTAGTCACCGTGGTTAGTCCGACATCCGTTTCGTGTTCATCTCGTACCCTCCTAAGCGCATGTGCGCGCCCTAATCTCCGTGACGAATGCATGGCCCGATCGATATGGACGAAAATATCGTCCTCCAGCTTCTTGATGGCCTGCTCAAGCTCGGCTACGACCTCCATGGACGCGCGGTAGCGCCTCACTTTGGCTTGGAGGGAGATGTCCCCCAGTCTAGCGAGGGCTTTGTCTACCTGTCGCTTTCCACGGAAGTCAGCGTGGAAATAGCCGAGCTCTTCTCGAGTGTACTCAGCTGCAGGGCCCATGTCTCGGCATGGTTCGGCATGGATGTCTGCTCGGTAGATGGGCAAATACTTTCCATCGTTCTGAACACCTCTGGGTTATCGAGCATGCGGACGCGTACGTATTTGGCAGGGATGCGACGTCCTTCATGCTTGATCACCATCAGTACCCAGTTCATTCCGTTGTTGAGAATGAACCTGCTGGGAGTAGGCGATATGGCACGGAGAGGGAGCCACGTTGCATTCGTTCGGCGTGTAGCGATGGGCGATGGGTCGTGTTCTGCCCTATAGGGGGGTAGACCATGCTCTCTGTATCCTTGTTCCGCCGTTGATCCATAGACAACAGCAATCAGCGGTGGGCTGAGCGCGTCATCGTCGGCTTCTTCGGCAATGAGGCGGACTTGGTGATGTATAGGCAAGGGGGCACAGTGGCAGTAGTTGGGGGGTTGGTCGCACTGGACGCATACGACTTGGGCGGCGTGGTATGACTCATCACTGTCGTCGTCTTCTTCTTCGCTGTCTTCATCAACGGCAGTGGTGGCGAGTGAGGTGACGGAGGGGTTGACTGCCATAGTGGTGAGCGAGACGGCAGAAGGGTTGGTGACGGTGAGGGATCGGTCGATACTTCCCTTGTTAACAGTCGTATTCTCATCCTCCTCTCCGCTGCCATCATCTTCACTATCTGATCTGTCCTCCATGCTGCCATTACCTCCTTCAAGAGGCCGTATTCCTTCCTCATCGTCCTCCACTCGGCCACTTGTGGGAGTGGGGAATCGCCGGCGAGCCTCGGCCAGGTCTCGGGCGGCTTGGTCTCGTTCGGCTGTGGCTCTGACGTGCTCAATGGCGGAGCAGAATTGGTCGTCGACATTGTTGTTGTTGTCGTAGGTGGTGAGTGTGTCGACATGGGGGAGGGCGATCTCGTCAAGGTTGATAATGGTGAGAGGGACATTGGTCATTTTGTGAAGAGGTAAGGAAGGTGATGGTGTAAACGGTCCTGTCAAGGCTGCTTTTATGTGAGTCTCAGCCTTTGGGTTTGATCGTGCGAACTTCCTTATCTCTGCCTCCGTGTGGACGTCGTCCCACGGGACCCACTGGTTTTCCGAGTCTGCGTAACCTTTCCATTTGATGAGGTATTGGAGTTTACGCCCTCGGCCATGTCTTCGCGAGCCTATCACTTTCTCGACCTCGTATTCTTCCATGCCTTCAACTAGTTCGGGTGGTGGGCGTAAATAGTTTACGCCATGCATACGTGTTTCTTTGTAAGGCATGAGTAAGTCTGTGTGAAACACATCATGTATCTTCCATTGCGGGGGTAACTTGAGCCGGTAGTTCACAGGGGACATCACCTGTACAATCTCAAATGGTCCCTGTCTCCTGGGCGCAAGCTTGGCGGTAGGCTGATGGGTTTGCAGGTTGCGCCCATCTAGCCATACTTGGTCTCCTATGGTGTACCTGGGCGTGTCTTTGTGTTTGATCCACGACTTCTGGGCCTTTATCATGTTTTCCTGCACGCTCCGTTGGGCGTCTGCTAGTTGTTCTAGTCTGTTGGATACACTGGGTAAGCTGATTGTTCCCGTCGTCCACTTATCTCTCGGATGATACCCCATTAGTGCGAAGAATGGGGTTTGCTTTGTGGTGCTGCTTATTGTGTTGTTGTGAGCAAATTCTGCTAGCAGTAGCTGGGCCGCCCAGTTATCTTGTCTTTCGTTTACCCACAATCGGAGATATTGTTCTAACCACTGATTGGTGCGCTCTGATTGCCCATCCATCCTTGGATGGTAAGCGGTCGATATGTTTTGTTGTATTTGGAGGATTCAGCATAGTTCTCGCATGAATTTTGCCACGAAGCGGGGGTCTCGGTCGCTGATTATCTTGCTTGGGAGTCCAAACCGCGGAAGTACTTTTTGGGCATAGAGTATCGCTGTTTCCTCCCCTGACATTGATTCTTGGCAAGGTATGAATATCGACGCCTTGGAACAATCATGATCTGTGATTGTCAGAATCGAGTCGTATCCATCCGATTGGGGTAACTTAGTTATAAAATCCACCGTGATGACTTCAAATGGTGTGGCTTCCATTCGTGGATAGATGGGTTCGAGTGGTGCTTTGGTGGGTCGAGTGTTGACCTTGTGCCGTTGGCATTCCGCACATCCTTGAACGTAGTCAACAACGTCAGCCTTAATGTTAGGCCACCAGTAGTGTTGGGCTAGCAGCTCTTGTGTCTTTGCTATTCCTGGATGTCCTGCCGTTATCACATCATGGCACTGCTTTATAACTTCCCTTAGTTCTTCGTGTTTTTTGGCAGTGACTACCACTCGTCCGTTCTTGAACCACATGCCATCTATTTTCTTGAGTTCATGAGGGCTAACCCACGCCTTGATTCGTATTTCTTCTTGTTTGATGGGTGCCGGTATAATTCCTGTGATCGTTCGTATGAATATTTTGTTGGGCAGTACGGTGACTCGGTCATTGTCTTTTTCTCCAGTGTCGTAGTCTGGTCTTCTGGACAACGCATCTGCCCTACCATTGGCTCGTCCTTTGAGATGGTGTATTTCGATATCATATTCTTCCAGCTCTAGGACTTCTCGAGCGACTCTTCAGCTAATCTTCTGTGGGTCTCGCCAGTATTGTAGGTTCATATGGTCCGAAAATATTCTGACCTTGTGTGGTGATCCCACTAGTAGGTATCTCCAGTTCCATAGTGCTTTCACGATGGCCAGTAGTTCCAGGTTGTATATGTTGTAGTTTCGTTCAGCTTCATTGAGGGTGGCCAAATAAAACGCAATCGGGTGTTTTTTGCCATCGGATCCCTTCTGCATAAGGACTGCTCCGACTGCAAATCCTGATGCGTCTACTTCACGGTCATATTGTTTTTCCAGATCTGGGTGAGCGAGGATCGGGTTGCTTGTAATGTGGTGTTTGAGTGTCTCGAAGGCGTTTTGTTGGGTTGGTCCCCAATGCCATTCGACATCTTTCCTCGTTAGCTCATTCATTGGCTTGGCAATGTTGGCGAATCCTTGAATAAAGGGACGGTAAAAATTGCAAAAGCCTAAAAAGCTGCGCACATCTTTGACCTTTGTTGGTGTGGGCCATGTGCGAACACCCGTAACTTTCGCAGGATCCATGCATGTCATCCCCTTTTCAAGGATTACCCCCAGGTAATCAATTGATGGAACGTGAAATGCGCATTTTGCCAATTTGAAATAGAGATCATGGGTGGCGGCGACAGCAAGGACGGCTGAGATGGCTGCTATGTGTGCCTCATTCGTACGTTGGAAGGTGCCACAATCATTGGTGGCGACGGCTATATCGTCCATGTAAATGCGGATGTGTGTGCCTTCCGTCACGAATTTGGCAATGACCGGTTGGTATATTTCGTTCATGAAGGCCTGGAAGGTTGCCAGTGAGTTGCAAAGACTGAAATACATGACTGTAGGTTCGAAAAGGCCTCGTCTTGTTTTGAACGCTGCCTTGTGCTCGTCTCCTTCTTTGATTTGGATGTTGTTGTACCCCTGTCTGACGTCGAACTTTGAAAATATGACCGCTCCACCGAGGTCTCGCATTAAATCCGTTATTAAAGGAAGTGGGTACTGATTTTGTACCGTCCACTTATTTATAGCATGGTTGTTACGCTCAGACCCTGCTCTAGGCCGAAGACAGCGCAAATGCCTGCACGAACACTGGAAGAGTTGCCATGATTACCCAGAGGCGCATACCTGGGAGGCACGTGATCAAAAGGACATCAAAGAAGAAGAGGCCATACACGCACTCGTAGCGGCAGAAGACGACAGTTACCTCACTTATGACGAGGCATGCAGAGTCCGCCAGCTCGTGAGTAACCTGATAACTCGCGGTAGAACCCCAGATGCTGGCAGGAAGGTCATTACAGGACGGATGAGGGTCACGTGACATGGTCATGTGATAGACCCCCAGGTCACGGGATCTGACCTAAGCAATAAGTCAGGGGGGCACGAAGGATGGAATTGTCCCAGGTCACAGTACATATCTGACCTAACCCATAACTCAGGGGACGTTGGAAGAAGCCATGGAATTGGCGGAAGACAGTTGTGTCCCGAAGACGACCAACGACGACAAATAGCGATTGTGTGGTGTAAGACCAGCGACCTGAGGCTGCCAATATCAGCGGGCTGTGGCTGCCGTTGGGACGCACTCCAGCGGACCGGGTTTGATCCCCTTTCGGGTATGTGTTCAAGATGGATTAGTCCAAGGAGCACCACCGCCCACACGTCCACTACCGCTGTCGACCGATATGACAGCGACGAGTCATCTGACAGCTCATATCACAACGCCCACGTTATCTGCACCCGCTGCAATAACCCCCAAAGCTACTGTCACTGCGCCCCAATGCACATTCCCCCTCGAATCAGACATGAAGAAGAAGACGACGCTACCGAAGAAGCCGTGGATGACGAAGAACGAGCACTGCCTGTTGCTGTCATCTATGGACCGATTGCGGAGGAAGGGTATGCCATGCGAGGGCTACCATCCTACGCCGAGGCACGCGACTCCTCACCCGTCAATATGCGCCAAGCGAATGCACCGAGGCGCCCTGTCCGTACCCTATCGCCTACCCCCAGCGGATTCGTCCTCAACAACGGGATGAATTGGGTTCCCATGGTGATCGAACACGAGGGACGTCGCATCCCTGCCCGATATGTGCGGGTAAGGATGCTCGACAACCCAGAAGTCTTTGGGACGATGGGGAGGACCTCGCCAATATATCGAGGGGACATCCACGCCGAGCCATGTCGAGACATGGGGCCCGCAGCTGAGTACACTCGCGAAGAACTACAATACCT